>JAVFBZ010205806.1:0-13456 GCA_032466195.1 Katharina tunicata
AATAGACTGAACGTATTATGGTAAAAAGATGCACAGTCTGTCCAACCGTACTTCCGTCCGTCCACTGGTTTTCGTCCGTTTATTTACTAGGAAGGAATATTCAATGCCGGAAGAATTTGCATGGGATTGAGGTTAGTGGTTTTACAACTTCCGGTGACGCCACCTTGTGGCTAAGAACAACCTTTGTTTCCAGCAGTTGACAGGGTAAAAAAAAATGCTCAACAGATTCTAATGGAACTTGGTACAAATATTCCATGTAACAAGCGGTTATATGGGAGTTAGTTTGGCGTATATCAGCCTACAGGTGGCGCTGCATGGTGGGAAGTTTGGTTTTGTTTCCGGCTGTTAACGTGAAAACCGATAATCAGATTCTAATCAAAATTGTATTCCATATGTCACACTGAGTTTGGTCCATATACCAGGTAGCTAAGAATAAACCCTTTTTCCAGCAATTCACTTGAAAACTTTATATCCATGCGTCTGTTGCGACTCACTTGAGTTCGTTTAAAAAAAGTGTACTTGTATCAAAAGGGTATGATAAATCGGCCAGAGGTATTGCCTTTAGGCAGACGTATGATTTTTTGAAGCATAAGTGTGTTCCTCTAATGGTATACGCCGGTCACTCTCCCTGTGCCTATGTGTAACTTTGACGAAACACATCTCTTTCTTTTCTTATTTAATTATATAACAAGGGACATTTCTGGTTGTTGCGGAGATCGTGGGGTGGTTTTTTTTACGAGATTTCTTCCGTTTTTCCACCATACACCGGCAACGCAGGGTCCTCGTATAAGTGAAATACCCTTGAGTTCGACGTTAAACAGCAAATACATAAATAAATCTTATTTAATTTTTAATTTGTGGATTGTGCACAAACATAAAGACACGTTTTTAAGTTTGGCGACTATATTGAACTGAATTCAAGAATTCTATGCAAGAATTCCAGGTCTACATCAATCTTCCTGTTCTTCGATTTGCAGTTGAACGCCACCCATATCGTTTACAAGAACACTGTGCGGATTGCGTCCACATATCTACAGAATAACGTAATTCGAAAGAACACTTATTTGGTATATATTGCCTGTGACTTCCCTCGCTCAGGGGAAGTGGACGACCAGGGAATCCAGCCTCTCACAGAGTCAGTCAGTCAGCGGGCACCTGGTCAGTACAGCTTCCAGATGAACTTTTACCGCTATGACAACTTGTCACAGCCCGTCACACAGTTCCCGATTCTCATCAACCTAGGGGAGTTCCTTAACGTCGGTGTCTCTCTTGAAGACGTTGACTCAGGCCTTAAGTTGATCGTGCCAAACTGTCAGGCTTCCGCCTCCCCTAATCCCAACTCGGGTGCGAATTATCCTCTAATTGCAGACAGGTAGGTACTAGTGGAAAAAGGCAATGTATGCGTAATGTTATTTTGATCAGATGAGATCATGTTAGAACAGTGGTAGACAGAAACCCCCCTGAGCGGCACCGACAACAACCAAGATAACACAGAAGCCTAGAACAGGTTGGGTGAGAGCTTCCGGTGCCCTGGTGCTCTTTGAGCATCAGAAAGCTGATTTGAATGTGCTGTGGTGTCTTCTGTGTTATCGGTGTCTTTTATGGCGGTTTCTTTCGCCCATTCGGCTGGCACATACGGATATGAGTGAAATAGTCTTAAGTTGGACCTACAACAAATCGGCTTCCTGATGTCCTTTAGCTCACAGAGCACCAGGGCACATGCAGTAAAGGGAAACGTTAACTATAACTTCCTTACGAGATTGAATTACAAAAGATTGTCAAATGTGTATTCAGCAGCAAACTGTAATTGTCATTAATCAATGAATTAATTAATTTGAAACGCGATTTGAATTGAATGCAAGATAGTGAAAAATTAACTGACCAATATCTGAAATCGAGCTGTAACTTAGATATTTTGTAACCTAGATAACTTTGATGCAATTTGATTGAAAGGAAAATTGTATATAAGTTTTGTTATTTGAAGAATTAAACGAAACAAATAATGCATGTTTCATACATTTTTTACTTTATTTCCATAAATTTGCGAACACCTGAATTGCAAATCTGGCCATAAATCGAAGATAAAGACGTCATTTTCGTTTTTATGAAAAAGTAGACCCAAATAAATACGGTGCAGAGTGGTCTAGAGAGCACATCGTCTCTAAAGTGTATGCTTCTGGGAGTTCAAACACTCGCTATGACTGTATGTGGGTTGGTCTGCCAGCTACCAGCGGAATGTCGTGGGTTTTCTGGGTTCTACCAAAGTTTCCTCCCAATGGGCTAAACCTCGCGTGATTCTCGTTTTTTTGGTGCCGTCACTAAGCTCGGCCATGGTATGTGTACGAATATGCCTATACATCTTTCATTTTGTTCGCTGGAAGCCTATTTACAGCCGTATGCACAATAAACACGTAAGCAAACATCGGGTAACCGAGCGAATTTCATAAAGCTGAAGAGGCACAAAGTTTAGTTTAAAATAGAAACTGTGGAATCTGTCTACAATAGCAGTTTTACCCACAGGCCGTGAAAAAGTTCCTGCCAACATGGCGATAATCGTATTACTCCCGACGTTATGTGCGCAGTACATTCAAGGACTTCCGAGTGGTTTTCCTCCTGCAGTGGAGCTGGCCAATAATCTGTAATTGAGACTTATAGTCTTGTATAAGCTGATCCCTTTTTTGTTTTGTTTTGTATTGCAGATGTCCTAGCGACCCAGCGTTGGCTTTGTTTCCCTGGAACCGCACAACCTTCGCATTCAGGTTTCAGACGTTTAAATTCGTGGGAAACAGCCCACAGTTTTACGTCACTTGTGACACATTTGTGTGTACCATAAACGAGAAGAACACTGATTGTGACCAGACTTGTGGAATCACTAGGAGACGGAAAAGAGAGGCGGTGCACCACCCCATGTACCATATTAGCGGGGGACCTTTTCAAGTAATATCCTCGGATCCTGAAGTGGCTTTGAACCCCCCAACACTTAAAGTAACGCCAACCACTGTTACAACCGCACGGACTAGTAGCGGGTCAGTGTCACCTCACCCAGCACCCTCAGTTACGTCTCCGCCAAATCCGTCGACAACCAAGATCTCAGATAGCCGTGCTACGCCGCATTCTTCCTCCCCGGCAACTCGTCCAAAGCATCCTTTCCCGAACTCGTCTCAAAGCTCGGCTGTTTTAACAACCAATCATCTACACAAGGCAAGTACAACTACCACTAGAAGCAGCACGGTTAGACCCAAGTCATCAACGCCATACAGGCACGTGCCATCTTACTTCAGCGTCAATGATGTTGGAAGAAGCGCAACGTCAACATCAAGTAATCCCAGTTCAGCAGCTAAGCCCAGTCAAACAAGGTTAAAAGTCCGGCCACAGGACGTTGTGGGTGAGTGTAAACAACAACAAAACAAAGTCGCAATCAACTTGTTAACCATACCAATTGTGTCGGATTCTTTCTTTTCCACTGAAACCACTTCAATCGAACTACTGCAATTTTTAAATGTAGGGTGGCCATGTTTCTTTAAATATATTTATTGCAGATGAAAATAACACAAATTACTTCAAATTAATCCCAAGAAAAAAAGAAACTACAAATGTACAGAAAAAAGTTATATATCTTATCAACAACATTTTAATATACATTTACTTCTGCGACATGGTCAGTACAACTTAATCCTAGAAACACTGTAACAACAGTTTTGTTATAATCTGACTATGAGTTTGTTTCTTTTGTTTGCTTCCTCTAAAAGTACTTCTATACTTACCTTCTTTTACAGTAGTTCAGTTGAAGCGGTGGCTTTCACGTGGAAAACAAGTTATCTTTAATAAAATACTATTTTCCTTCCATGGACTCCTTAAAACACTGCATTCTGACATGGATAATTTTGATCTGTAGCTAATTAGCCTACAGTCATAATTTGGAGCCCCCTTTTTTATCAGTGGCTATGCTAGTTAATGGAAAGTTGCAATTGTCCAGTGTGACTTCCTACATTTGTATTATTAAAATAATACTTGTGCAAAAAATATAAACCTTTACTAAAGAACTATTTAAGGTAGTTGATCACATAAAAAAAAAATTAATGACGTTCCGGAAACAAACTCGCATCACACTTTTGTTTGGAAAAGTAACTTACTTTATTCAAAAAATGCCTTGGGCTATTATTTTATTTGGGCCTTAACAAATGCTAAGCCATGAATTAACGCATATTCTTCTTTCAGGTGTTTTGAATGGATGTAGCAGATTACCGAGCCTTAACTTTACATTCCTGTCCGCCATTACGGTCACGGTGCTTTTCGTGCCAAGAACTATATGGTAGAGTTATACCCCTTAGACAACAAAAAGAATCGTCCCCGTTTCCGGCAGTATTTTATCTCCGTCCAGCGAAGAGAAGCTTAATAAAGATCGTGTTATTTGCTTTTTTACTGAATTATGATACGCTAGTATATGTATAACGTGTGAATACGATGTTGATACAAGTTGTACAAAATTAGTGACGTCAAAAAAAGCACACTAAATGTGCTACGTCATTAAAAGGTGCTGTGATTAATCTTTCCGTCTTTCGAAGACATTCTTGGACTCCACATTATGGGACCTTCGTTCATTGTGATAATACTATACTAATAGCCGTTGTTGGAGCTATATTGTAAAGGTGTTGACTTTAGTAGCGAATGTATATATATTTTTGTATAAATGTATATATAGTAGGCGATCCGTATTCATTTATGTCTATTCTTATGATCGCGCTCTTCGTATGCTCATTTTAAAAACGTTCTCTTGAAACTGGCCCACATACAGTCATAGCGAGTGTTTGAACTCCCAGAAGCATACACTTTAGAGACGATGTATAGCAAGACAGTTTTGGAAGTAGGTAAGCTTTATTTTATATTTAGACCAATAATAAAGATTGTATATTTACAGGGATATCAATGTTACAGTCGTTTTCATCATTTCTAGTTTTCGCATCGGAAAAGCCGTTGACGTATGTGTCAATGTTTTTGAGGCCGTATTCCATTTTTTTGCAACAGTTATTTCTGGAATACTTGTTTTGTTGACTCAACGGACAGGAGAATGTTTTGATTCTCTATTTCCGAATGAAACATATGCCATTGGCATGACAATTGTATGCTGTATACTGTAATAATATGTTGTAATTAATAAATACTCGTTGGACGATCTGCTCACCGTCGCTCACTTATGTGTAGGATTGCTGGGTTCGTGCTCGGCAACGCAAAGTCGTCACATGAGAGAACGATCAATCAGACAAATAAATGGATTCATGGTTTATTTATTCACACTTGCCGTGACTCAGTTAGTCAATGTTCACCCACATATAAAGCGTGGTGAAATGGAACCCCGTCGTGAGCTGATTGAATATATAGCCTCCAATATTTTATTTGCGATTTTTGTTAACCACATGAAAGTAATTTGATTTCATGTTAACTTTATTTGACTCAAACCATTACTAATAGTTAATGGGTTAAAACAGACTGTGACACAAAACAACTGCGCAGGCCTATTATGAGCGAACTATTTTTTTTATTTGTTGGCCTATTTTGGCAAATTCATTTTGATTTCAAATTTAGACTTTATCATTGCTAAGGGGTTAACACAACATTCACAGACAACTACTGTTCAAGCCTATTATAAGCGATTTATTATTTTTATTTGTTGGCTTAAGTATACACAAATTCATTTATAATTTCAAGATATCGCTTTTATCTGAAGCATCGCAATCTCTACCAGAATTGTATGGGAGGGAATCACAGCCAAAATGTGTGTAAGTGCGTTATAATATGTAACGTGAAGATAGTCTATCTGCGTATATTTATAATAACCTGTGCATGTTTTCTAGCTATCGACTCGTTGCGGACGGCAAGTTAAATTCGTCCAGGCTGATTTTCTTGTCTTGTGATCAGGGTTAGTAACATAGCACGTTTACCCAAATTAAAACTCAGCCAGATGGATCTGGATAGTCGGATTCTGTCTAATGTTGGTGGAACAGACACTGGATTCAGAGACTATAAAATGACGAGAATAGTCACTTCGACCAGTCCCATGCTATAGCATCCTATGCCGCCATGTTGTTAACATGGACCGTGGCACCCCCTGTCCGTCGAGTACTGATTTCTAGACGTCAAAAGGTTCCGACAAGTAGCAGCACAGCAGCGGTTCGTAAAAGGTTTAAAAGTCGAATAAGGACGCTAGAAAAAATTCTGGACATCAGACTGCAAGTATTGATTAATGTATTGATTTCCTGACGACAAATCAGCACGAACTACTAGGAGACGCCACTGTTCATTTTCAACATGGCGCTGGCGAAGTCAATCTATGGTGCTTGAATTCTCCCTTAATCAGAAGCGCATAATTTCGAATACTATACTCGTTATTATTATATTTGAATGTAATTGATTATAAGTGAATGTAATGGCGGAATTTTGTGCAGTTAGATGAATGTTGTTGCAGAACAATTTGACATTAAGAGCGAATTTATACTTTTTACAGATTGGCTTATATTGTTGAAATACGTTTAAAGATTCTTTTAATAAACAATTGAGACGTTGACAGAGGCAAAAAGACTGTAACGATGACTCTGGTAGAGATTGGAGACAACGTTGATAGGCCTTTGCCAATATGCCAGAACAATTCTGTCAAGTCATTTCACTCAGTGACCGATAAGATACCATTGTGCGTCAGTTCACCGTCCATATAAGGCGATTAAAAGTATGAGATCTTGTGCAATGCTAAGTTGCAGTCTTTTGTGACATTATGAATCCACCCCAAGGCTTCCTCTGAGAGAACTTCGGTGAACAGACCGTATTGGTCTTTCTCGGCACAGTGTTCGGTGCGTTTGGCCAGCCCCACAACTTGGAAGCCTTTGTCACTCAATTTTAATATCGGACCCCCGATATCACCTCGGCAAGCCTCGTCTTGATAAATCCTGAAAAACATATTGGCCAGATAATAAATTAAAACGATGAAATTAACCGTTACATTTATATTTATTAACTAACCCATACCGTTCTTCATACAATTTCCAATGACCTGTTAACGAGAATGTTGGGGCTGCTCCATGCCTTAGTTGGTCAACGCCGACACATGATTTAGAAAAGTACCATTTAAGGGCGCATTCTCACCGCTCGGAATAACTTCAAATTAGCCACCTAAACAAATATTGACCAATCAAAGCACTGCGAGTAAGGGGAATCCCCTCCAGTCGTTACGCAACCAATCAAATCACACGGCGTGAATCCACTTCAAACAGGATGGTTAACCTGGACAAGGCTAGAGATTGGCTAAATATTGACACACTTAGTCGTTTCACACACAATTCAACCACTTAAGTAATGATTGTAATGTTTGACGAAACGTGCCTTTGAATAATAGTGTTCGTATCTGATTCAAAAGTTTATTTATAGGGCTGGAGCCCCCTGTCAGGAAGCAGATTTGCTGTTTTGTCCTGTTTTTTTATTTCAAAAATGTAAAGTGGCATCTTTTATGTTGCCAGTGTCGTTTACGGTAGTTTCCTTCCGGTAGTTTGGGCTGGCACGCCATCATGTGCTTAAAATAGCTTTGAAGAATATTTGAGAAAGACGACCAATCGTAGAAAATATTTGAAAAGTGGGTTATAAAGCAAATAATCTAATTGTCGTTAAACTTCGTAAGCCCATATGTTGAAAGACCCAGCGGCTCATCGCTGTATAGTAAAATAATTAACCCGAAGAAACATAATGTAGTCTATTTTTTTTACACGGGACAAGGACAGAAGTCGCAAACAAATCGGCTTCATGATGCCCCTAAGCTCAGACAGCAACAGCTACGACACAGGAAGCTCTTGCCGACCCCTAACAAATTGCTTACCTGTGTCCAGCACAAAATGTTGAATCGGGTATGACCAAACCGGGAAAGGAGCCTTTACACTCGACCGAGTTCACCACAGGAAGTTTTGTGTACAGTGGAACATCATTAATCTCGTTCTGTTTGTGGTTGACTAGGTTTGGTAAATTGGCTCCCCATCCAGCAATCCAGAGTTCAGTATCGTTCGCATAATCGGAAGACAAACCTGTAATAGAGACATGTATCATTAATGCGTTGTATACAGTTGTGTTGATTGTTTTTATGGATGTAAAGCTTTGCTTCTAATTGATGGGCAAGTTTCATTAACTGATTGCAAGCGTCTCAAATGTTGCTTCTTGATGGTGTGGTTTAATTCGTACATTGATTAAATTTGTTTCATGATTGGTGTGTTTACGGGATGGTTTCGATAACTGATTGAATGCGTCTCATAATTATAACGTTGATTCTTGACGGGGCAATTTCGTACATAGATTGAATGGGCTGCAGGATTGCTGTTGTTACGAGATGGTTCGTTAACTTATTGCACGCGTCTTAAACGTTGTTTCTTGACGGGGGTGGTTACATTGATTAAATTGGTTTCACCGTTTACGGAAAAATCGTGGGGTAGTTTTTACGAGGTTTCTTCCCAGTTTTCTACCATACACCGGCGATGTTTAAGTCGTTAAGTGAAATACCCTTGAGTTCGACGTTAAACATCAGTAAAATAATCAAATATTCGTTCTGATGGCTTGTTTCCTTTACCTGGATCTCCCCTGAGACAAACGGGCTGGATAGAGGATCTGAAGATGCCTTCAGTGTCGGCGTCGTTAAATTCAATGAGGGCCAAGTCGTACTTCAGGTCGTTGAAGTGTGGATGGATATGCTTTTTCAGTACAGGCAACCGTAGTTGATTACCTTCGTCCAAATAGTCATGAACACTCAACTCCACGGTTATCTGATCAAAACAAAAAAGTATTGGTTGAGTAGGGGGATGTTGGATTTACGTCGTGCTATTTGTATGTTATTTCACTCGTACGGCGACGTGCCAACCTAATCGGTGAGGGAAACCACCCTCAAGTACGCTATCATCACGGAAGACATTTAAAGGACGACACACAGGACACCGTATCAAGTTGGTTTCGTGATGCGCCTAAGATCAGATTGGACCAGGAGCCGGTTGCTCGAAGCAGTATTAGCCGCTTATACCAGATTAAAACACTAATAGCGGTGTTAGAGATAGGCCTTCAACATGGCGTGACGTCATCTAACCTAGGATTAAATTTAATACTGCTTTGAGCAACCGGTCCCAGGGCAACGGAGGCTGCTGCTCAACCATCAGCAAAGGCTTTTAGGCTTAAAACAAGATTGAAAGCAATAAAGTTTACGTTTAACGGCAACTTGTTGGGGAAAGAAACAGAATAATATAATACTGGCTTTTGAAAGAAACAGGAATAGTTAAGTATAAATGTAATTTGGAAGATTCAGAGATAAAAAAAAAAAATAACATATTTTATTTAATGTTGAAACAGCGGCCTGCTTTGATGGACTGAACAAAAATGTGATATATGTTGAAAATTTCCAAGACAATCTCGGACTATTTGTGTTCGCGTGTGCATGCAGTGGGCCTATCCAGTCCTTTATAAACTTATTGTTAACCGTCTATTGGTTAAAACTCTTGGAATGTTAATCAATTAATAAGTAGGCAACAAGACAACACAATTTACTAAAGATATACAACCATTCTAAAAAAGAGAAGCAAATAATTATCTGGCAATCTAGTTTTGTACCTTAATAGGTTATCGCTGCGTGCCGTTTGCGAGTAGCTCGTTAGGTTGAAGGCCTTCTACTTCACAGGTTTCATTGACTTTACGAACTTCAAATTGAGTCAACCGTGCAACATTTTTTTTTTCTAGCTCTGATTTAAATCAGTTGGTAGTAACATTTAGACGACTCGTTTTCCAACGCACTATTTGCGGAAACAGTACTACGACAATTACAAATATGGCTTACCAACAGATTAGTGCTTGAATGCTTCTCTAGAAAGCTTCGATCCTATTTAGGTATGATATACACCAAGACTCTTACCTTGCTCTGAACACAACTGGCCGATGTAAGAAACCAATTTTTACAGATAAGAGCTCCTCCACATATTGGATCAGAAACGCTTCCTGTCTCATCCCAGATCAGACCTAAAAACGGCCAATCTCCCTGAAAACAGTATTAATATACAGATGCAAAGATCTTAAATGTCATTGGTCCTCGTCTGCCTTATAGAACGACAATCTAAAATAGAATCTATCTTACGTCGCGATATGTCTTAAGACATGAACTATAGAAACTCTCGCGGGAATACGAATGACAGAACGATACAGAGCAGGACTGAATAAAAGGTGAAATTTCAACGTTTTGCACTTTGCACAACTTTGACTTTAACAATGAAGAACTGGTCAATTCAGTTGGATACACTGAACTCTGTGAGATATGTTTATCATAGATATTGTGGGATATTATTTTGACCTGGAAAGAAAGATCGCTACTAAGTAGGCCTACTTCTTGAATAATATCCATTTAATTTCAAATGGTGGACGTAGATAGAGTTTTTAAAATGTAATTAGCATGTTAAAGCTAGAATTACACTGATTTGTCACCCCCAACAAATCGGCTTTCTGATGCCCCTTAGCTTATAGAGCACCAGGGAAGAATTGAACAGAAAAGTAAATCCTTGTATGAATATAGGGCAAATGCAAGTTGAGAGCTGTAGACCCTTTGTACACTATATATATTTTTGTATAAATGTATAGATAAAGAAAACTTTGCTTGCCTCCACCGGGATTCGAACTAGGGTCTTTGTAGGCAGTTAGACACAAAGGCTTGCACATACAAACGTGAGAAACAATGCATGGTATTTCAACAATAGAATAGTACAGGAACTGTAATGGACAATGATTATTGTCACGTAACCACTCCAACACCGCATCTGCTAAATGAATATCTCTTGTTTACATACCCTTGTTTGTATGAGACCTTTAGAGTCAGAATAGATTTGGGTTTACCTTTTTAGCTTTACTTTTGATTTCTTTCGGTTCCTTTATGTTACCACCTTTTCCACAAATTACACTTGCTAAAGGAAAACGAATTAGATTATTAGGCCTTTGATCGTTGATTTGGGTTTCACGTCGAGCAAGTGGCTATTTCCCACACAGCATGTCAGTCAAAGGGTGACAGAAGCCTCCCTCGAGGACATTGATGACAAAGCTTGATTGGTTGATTGATTTATTGACTGGTGTTTAACGCCGTGCTCAAGGATATTTCGCTTATATGACGGCGGTGTATTCGAACCGTACGCAGTGACTAACACAACCAAACAATGTGAAGTCACTTTGAGTGTTAGCTCTGTTGGAAAGACAATGTTCCCAATGACAGCATGAATATAAGCTTGTAACATGGTGCCCTTTATAGCCAGAGGGCCTGGTGACAATAAAGAAACAGGAACGCATGGGACGTTGAACAAGATGTCCCAAAAAGTATATTGGACGGTTTCTCTTCACACTGAGTTCACACTACGTACTTTAAGCCCCTAATAAAAACAAATGCAAGAATATGTCAAAAATGTTTTAGAATATTTTAGAATAACTCAACCACTTACAGCCATTAATAACATAACAGACAAGAGCTACATTAGGTCGATCCAAATGTTTTTTCTTTTTCTTTTCCTTTGGGTACAGTTATAGGGCCAGACGGGACAATTGTCAAATTTGTAACTTTCCGTGTGATGTTATATGTAAATCATAAAGTAGCATGTACCCGGAAGTGGAAGGAATCTCGTGAAATATCTCTTCTCACTGGACGTTACTTAACTAAATCTGACACGAAATGGCCTTTTATCTATTTCACACCAGTTTACCCCGTTTCATCAGTTAATAAATTCCAACCATGTTTATTTTGTAACAAAGTATCTGATGGTCCAAAACAATCTATCAAAAATTACATTAAAAAATTACGTTGTCGTTATTTTATTCCAGGCAAGTTTATAAGTTCTGCATTTGTGGTTTCCAGGTTATCAAGAAAAAAAATTCCCATCGTGCATCAGTGTAAAATCTGTATACTTGTTAGTTTTCTTTTGTGCTACGTCAAGTGACACATTTTAAGAGATGTCTACGCCTCAAATGCCATGGGCACAATGTTTATGGGAGTAACATACTTCTAGTTACCGGACTTCAGATAACTATAATAATGGATAGGAAATATGATTGTTAAGACCAATGAACTGTTCCTATGGTAATTCATTTGGGAATATTTTATCCCCAACAAATATAGAAGAATTGTTAGAGTGTATGTGTGTTTTTAGAAGAATTGTTAGAGTGTATGTGTGTTTTTAGAAGAATTGTTAGGGTGTATGTGTGTTTTTAGAAGAATTGTTAGAGTGTATGTGTGTTTTTAGTTGACGCAACCATATGCCTTATCTGTTAAATCCTCTTAAGTCATACATACATTTGTCGAGGACCACTCGGTCAGTTAGACGTTGGAGCTCCACAAAGTTCTGTAAGATAAAGAAATGTTTCCGATAGGGTTGGCTGGCGTACTGATGTAGTTCTTCAATGTTCCTCAACGAACCAACGCCTACTACAAAAAGCTCGAAACCTAAAAGCACAGAAAATACAAAAATTATGAATTAAGAAAACAAACAAGGAGTCGAATATATGGTTCCCTAAATAGAGGTACACGCCAGAAGTGTAGAAATAAGTGGATTTTTATTATTATTAACTGGCTTAAGGTGTCTGTCAATCTGCCCCGTGTCTGTTAATCTACTCCATGTCTGCCAATCTACTCCGTGCGTGTCAATCTACACCGTGTGAGTCAATCTACCGCGTGTCTGTCAATCTACTCCGGGTCTGTCAATCTACTCTGTGTCTGTCAATCTACTCCATGCCTGCCAATCTACTCCGTGTCTGCCAATCTGCTCCGTGTCTGTCAATTTACACCGTGCCTGTCAATCTGCTCCATGTCTGTCAATCTACTCCGTGTCTGTCAATCTATTCTGTCTGTCAATCTTCTACTCCGTGCCTGTTAATCTACTTCGTGTCTGTCAATCTACTCCGTGTCTGTCAATCTACTCCGTGTTTGTCAATCTATTCTGTCTGTCAATCTTCTACTCCGTGTCTGTCAATCTACTTCGTGTCTGTTAATCTACTCCGTGTCTGTCAATCTACTCCGTGTCTGTTAATCTACTCCGTGTCTGTCAATCTATTCTGTCTGTCAATCTACTCCGTGTCTGTCAATCTACTCCGTGTCTGTTAATCTACTCCGTGTCTGTCAATCTACCCTTTGTCTGTCAATTTACTTTAAGTCTGTTAATATACTCCATGCCTGCCAATCTACTCGGTGTCTGCCAATCTGCTTCGTGTCTGTCAATTTACACCGCGCCTGTCAATCTGCTCCGTGTCTGTCAATCTACTCCATGCCTGTTAATCTACTTCGTGTCTGTTAATCTACTCCGTGTCTGTCAAATGACTTTGTGTCTGTCATTTGATTTTGTGTCTGTCAATCTACTTTGTTTCTGTCAATTGAATTTGTGTCTGCCAATCTACTCCGTGTCTGCCAATCTACTCCGTGTCTGTCAAT
>JAVFBZ010205817.1:0-32345 GCA_032466195.1 Katharina tunicata
CACGAAAGAAGGTAAACCCACTCTTTGAAGCTGGAACGCCCCCAGAAACACAGGTTGTATGTCACCCTTCTGGCTGGATGCAGTCGGATATATTTGCCCAAAAATGGTTCAACCATTTTCTGCATCACACGAAGCCCACAGTTGACGATCCGGAGCTTCTGATATTTGATGGCCATGCTACACACACCAAGAACATCGAGTTGATAGAAATGGCAAGGGAAAATTATGTCCACCTTCTTGTCATCCCTCCCCACTCATCGCATCGCATGCAGCCACTTGATGTCTCATTCATGGCACCTTTAAATACATATTACGAACAGGAGGTTCGCAAATGGTTCAGAAACCACCCAGGGAAGGTCATAACTATATATCAGCTTGGTGCTCTATTTGGGGCGGCCTATCGAAGATCCGCGTCGACATCGACAGCCATCAACGGTTTTGCCAAAACTGGGATATGTCCTCTCAACCCTGACATTTTTCCAGAACATATGTTTGCTCCAGCTGAAACTACAGACAAACCAATGCCGCGTGTCTACCCAACACCTGGAACATCTGACTCCAATGACGATACAGAACAAACAACTGACCAAGAAAGCAGTAACCAGATAACGCCTGACCCACTACATGCTGTACACATACCTATAGCTTTACCAACTGCTGTACGACAAGGTTCAAGTGCAATAGTTACGCGAAATTTACAAACAGACCCAGGGCCATCACGCGCCTCCCAACGAACTCAGACAAACCAGCCAGCTAAGTCACTCAGCCAGGATCAACCAATCTCCAAACAAACATCTCCAGATCTAAATGTAACGATCGCTGTACCTTTTAGAGTAGGTCCACCAAAATCTCCCCCAACTACCCCAGGCCCATCTGTAAGCTCAAGTCCAGTTCCAAGCACTTCTTCTGTGGGTCTAATTGATACCATACATCCATCACAGGTCAGTCAGTCAAGCTATATGTCTCCAAAAGATATCATGGGTATCCCACAAGCTGATCAAGATCAACCAAGAAGACAGGGAATAAAAAGGGGCAAGACCGTGGTATTAACAAGCAGCCCATACATGAAAGAACTGCAGAGTGACCTAGATCGCAAACGGATCAAACCGACTGCAAAAGCTCAGTTGTTTTCTGATGGTAAGGCTCAGGCTAAGCTTGGCGAGAAAGGGAAAGGGAAAAACAACAAAAAGGGGAAATGTAACGATCAAGATGCTGCATGCATATACTGTTCTGGCCTATTTTCCGAGTCCAGGAAAGGTGAGGAATGGATTCGGTGCGAATCATGTCACAAGTGGGCGCACAAGGAATGTGCCGGGCCAGAAGATGGAGATGTAACATATATGTGTGAATTCTGCGTGGAGTAAATTACCTGTATAAGCTTAGGCATCATTAATTACTAAACAAAAAAAACTACCAAGTGACAATTGTCACCAAAAATCCACTTTGCCCCAAGAGAGATTCCACAATGCCCCGAGAACTTGGGGCAAAGTGGAATTTTCGGTAAAATTTGTAACACCATAAGACATAATAAATTTTCATTCTTAATGGGTATTTTTGTTGTTTCTGTCTATTGATATCCATAAAGAACCTTAGTAGAACTAAAAAAAACTATGCCTGACTTGTTTTTAAGATTATTTTGGCAATCAAATTGTTTTGGTCCGCTTTGCCTCGGTCTCCCCTACATGTACATGTAATAATTGAAATAAAATGAAAGCCTTTGTTCCAAGAAATCATGCTTTATTTAGTTTCATCGGCGATTTTTAATTTACTAAAAAGAGATTTTCCGAGTGGCAAATACCGACGAAGCTAAAAAATGTAATATCCTAATTCTTCGGCCGTTATGGATTTCCCATATGCACTGCTACACACTGGACAAATAGAGAAACTCTGAGGGAATTCAGATGGCCAATCTACAGGCAATTTAATATATATCAGATATCTGTTTAAGTTGAACAGTCGCGTATTTCAGATTCTATTAGAGACTATTTGTAAATCTCTCCCAAGGCAAACATTCGTGGTCTGAATGACAGAAGATGTGCATGGGTAATGATGCAACCAGATTCACAACGACCACAGCCATTAGAGCACATTGACACGCGTCAAATTCCAATACATTATCTTCATTTACAATTCACCTTCAAAACACAAGATGACGCTGATGTTGAGTCACCAAATGACGCGAATTGTGGAATCATCTGTTTCCCACGTGTGGGTCGTTATACTACGAGTTCTTTCGCCGTCGTAACGGCGACTTCAGTTAGCGTTAGAGGTTAAGCACTTCTGTGTGTTATTCAACCAAAAACATGCTCATAAAAATTCCGTGGCGTGAATTTGCAAATGTGATGAACTATTATGAACGTAAATAACAAGAGGTCGGTTAGGTTAGGTTCATTTGGGTTGGTGTATAGTAGCTACAAAGAACCAATCTAAAAAGTGTTTAAGGCATTGAATTACTAACGGGAATACCCATCCTGTATGTTAGTACACAGATCTGATAAATATAATGACAGTTTTTCCAAAAATAATACAACCCATTTTATTTTTATTCATAATAACCTCTTGGCGGAATCTATCGTAGCGTTGCTGTAGTATTTTTGGATCGGGCTGCACTCCGTGTTGATATTCCAAATTTGTAGACATATACAGAAATCTACGCAAGCAAAATTGTCTTTCTCTACCTTTCTAAAAACTATACAGATTCCTATGTAGCGTTATCCTTAAGGAAAACAAGACTTCCCAAATGAATGCCTTGTATCGACGCAGCATACATAATAATTTAATGTAATGAAATGGTTAAAATTCTAGATCTATCCTAGATTTCACCATACAGTACAAATAGCCGCGACAATAATTAACTTTGGCTTGACCATAGTCATAAATTATTGAATCATGTTATGGTATAAATAGTTCCACTCTATGATCATGCAGAAATCCCTTGAGAATAATAAGCCTGTCAAAGCCATGATAAAATGTCATCACACGCATAAATAACATAGTACAGACAGAACTGTTCATGTTTTGGAAAACCTAAATTTAGAAATTCGTAATAATAAGTGCATCCGAGCTAGGCCACTTATACAAATAGCAAATCCCTTGTTCATTTAATCACGTTTGCCTTCTTGTTACTAAGAGGAAGGCGTACAATAATAGGGTATTTGCATGGTAGTTTTCCAGTAAATAATCTTATTATTGGATGCGGTTTATTTGATAAAGAAAAAGATATTCAGTCTACAATGCTAAATTTTTCCAGAGTCGAAATCTGTCACGGCTTCCATGCTGTATAAACTTAAAAATAATCCACTTAATAGATTTGTCTAATTATAATATTAAAATAAGTTTCCGTTCAGGAGCTGAATTAAAAATAATTCCCTGGCTTTATTCACCTTCGTCCAACATCAATTCTGTCTCTCGCCATATTCGTCTATAAACTAATATATTCTTTATTTATATTTTGTTAGTTTACACCTGGCACGCGAAAGAAGAAACTCTCTGTGCCCTAGTGTAATCTAAACTGCTGGCATTGTCTCTAAGGACGCTTTCCTTCGCCCTTTGGGGGTATTACACCATCTTTTTAATGACCTAACCGTACATACGGCGACAAACGCCAAAACATTTACACTTGTCTCTCAGTCCATATCGGACGCTGAAACATAAGTTCTACAAAATATTGTACCCGTCTTCATTGGCAGCAATAGCCTTTTAACTATTAATCTATGATCTGTGTTTAGTTGCTTGATGCGGAGGACTCCGTTCACAGACACTGTGACAAGTCTGTGATAAATAAATCTGCATATCAGAGACTTCGTCGTTGCAAAATGTAAGCCATTTTTCCCAAGTAAGTTTCGGTGTTAACAAAGCAGTCGTTTCTTAAGAAACCTTAAAAATCCCTCACATTGCCATCAGAAAACGTGCTTTATTAAGGATTACCCTTTTGGTGTTAGTGGATAATTCAAATGATCTACCAATTCAAGGACGAGTTTTTCGATTAAATTTCCAAAAGCACTATGGGTAAATAGCTCTCAATATTTATTTGAAAAATATAAAAAAATTGTTAATTTTACTATTCGCTTCGGTCCTCTAGTTAAGGGCAGAATGCTTCGAGTCTACATGTATGTTAATGCTGTCATACTTAGCACCAGAAGAACCTTACCTTTCCATCAGACCTACATCATGTCATAACCAAGTCACTGTCATTGCTGGTAAATGCAAGTGCCGGAACTCATGGAACTATTCATTTTTATCCTTTACAATATCATGGAAATGCTTTTGTTAGAATATGCAGAGAGATTTGAAAACACGGAAAACGTTAGTTGATTATTTTTTTAACGAGTAATCTTTCATTATTCTGCGTGAAGTCGTAATAAGCGCCGATTAAGATTATGCTATGCGGTGCAATTAAAATATCCGCTATTGATAAATAGACGAGCGGAACCCAAGTAGCCAGCAATAAGCCACAACAGGAATGATTTTACTCTGAGAGATATCCTGCGGAATGTGATTTTTGGTTTTGTGTTCGTCTACAGCGAAAATATCTCACCAGCCAATACAACCATCACGATTTGAGATGCATGTGCTTGATAAAATACAGTTAATATATATACAGAAGACCGGTTCATTCAGTGTGCAGCATTCGTCTCTACCAGAGCACAGGCTGTTGTTGATCTTTGTTCAAAACGTACGGGATTTACGCTCATAAGTTCTCCATGCTAAAAAACAAAAGCCCTTGGACCTTTAGATGAAAACAGAGGATTCGTCACCGTTTGAACCATTAACAAAAAATGCCACCGTTATCGGCTACCTTATGGCAATTCATTGTTATAATTTTATTAAACGATGAAATATCCTCAACAGCTATTACGTATTTTGCTTTTTGTATTTCTACCTCCGATTGACAACACAATTGATATACGAGCGATGGATTAATTTCCATCCATCTTCAAGACGTTTAAAAATAGGACAGGAACTGTGCATAAACCAAAGTCGCACCAAGAAACTATAAAACTCTTCTTCTTACCGTTTACAATTATTTACTGTTCAGGGCCTAGACATGATGCCTGCCCAATACACCTGAATCCCATTGATATGTTTACAAAGACTTTGGCTTACAAACGTAAGCAAGTGGCCGTATACTGAAAGTTTTATTCAAGCATAGTAAAGTGATAAATTATCTTCCAGTAACTTTCGAGAATATTTTCCACAAACTTCCCATTTTGGTTGAAGTATATAACGCGTAGACCAGTTCACCTTAGTGCACAGCTATGGTATGTAAACAATAAAATGACACATCAAATCCACCACAAAATATATGCATAAAAAAGCAGAAATAGCTCACACGCATATTAAATCACAGAAAGGCTAAATATACAAGACATGCTGTACAATATTCTGATTGGGTCATTGTTTCCACAATTGTTGCTGTTAGACGAGTAAGATCTGATTTATTCCTCGCGCTCTTTTTTAGGATTTCAGAAAATCGATGTACATGTACATTTGATGATTAGTGTTAATGTAAAATGTTGTGCAAAAATGTTTTTTTCTGCAGTGTAGTTTCTGCATTTCTGATGAAATGTTAACTTAAATATCAACTAAAGCAGAGAAATTAATTTGTCTTCAACCCGTGAACCTCAAAATTCGACATTGCCTGAAATTGTTATACAGTGTTCGAACACATGTTAGCAGTGAGTAACTAGCGATGCACGACATAAGACATTTATGTCGTGAAAAATGAATTTCAAAGAGGAAACTTGCTTGAATGCCACTTTACCACTTAACAGTGACAATTAGAATGGTCATTTGTTTTCGAAGTCGTGTTTAAAAACATTATTTAATAGATCTCCTTGCGCATTCTCTGTAAACCAAATAATTCGGCATTGAAACCCATTTCCAGTAGGCAGGAATTCTTCTACAAAGACAACGGTCTCCAATATGATTAGTTGTAATTAGATATTCACCTATATCCGACTCTCTCGCGTAACTCTTTGATCATTTCTGTTTGTTGTCAGGAAAGGTCTTTGTGGCGCCTGTACTTCCTTTCGAGTATATCCGTGACTTTTATAATCTCATTAAAATGTTTATCCTAGAGCACGTCTCAGAAGACTACGCAATGTTGACGCCTGATTTATTGTAAGTTGCAGCAAACCGGAACTTACTCGACTCCCATTAATGAGTATTTCAGAGTCCGACATAAAATATTCTCAACTGAGCATGTTATATCCACCCTCTGAGGAATATCAACGAATACATTTGCGTTATACACGTACAAGACAGTGTTGCCGTATGTTGTATAAGTGGTATTGGTTTTGTTTTTCTTAAATAACACACACAAGTATTGCGGACCAGGGTATCTTAAGCTCCAGTCTAACGCCCTTTTCAACTAAGATGTCCAAAGTATTTCAAAGAATAATAATAAATAACATTCTGTAGATAAAGCTCATATCACTTTATCATTAATTGAAAATACACAACCCGTTTCACAAGGGTGACCCTGTAAATAATGATATACAAGCTAGTACTTCTCATAGTTCTGTAGAAAGCTTCCTTCCACTGAGTTTAAGCATAAATTCTTAGCTTTTGTTTTCCACTATTCCAAATGATGCTTGTGCCCTGACAGTTTGTCGTTTTGAAATTTTAGTCACCAAAAGAGTTTAAATCCGTCTTCATTGGAAGCTTTATTCGTTCAATAATAGATTTTGTGTCTGTAAAAGCTGATAGGCACCAGGCCAACCAATATATCTGTTACTTTAAAGCTTCAGTTCGTACTGTTCGTTGCCAAGTTACACCTATTATCGAAGAACTTCCAAAGCTGCCATTTCTGATTAAACTTTGATAATGCCGTCCGGAAGCTTGCTCCATTAAGAGTTTAACCTTCAAGTAAATCAATTACATTCGCAAACAAGTTGGTTGTTGTGATAAATTAACTTCAGGTTCCATCGGTTTCTCGAATATGTGTAAACTGGATTATAGTATTCTCTGAACTTAAGATATTTTATCTGATTCTCAGTTTATTTCGCGTTGTGATCAGCTTCCCCGTGGAGCATTCTAGGAATAATAATGACAGAAATCCCATCGCACCAACGTCTCCCAATTTGTCTCATTTTAACTGTTCAATTAAGAAAATAGACATTGAGCAACTTTTGTCAGACAAATATCTTTCTACGAGAGTTGTCAATATATTCATACACAATTTCAGAAGATACCTACGGACTGCCAGCTTGGCGTGTTCTCTCAGAGAGTACACTTTTTCACCTACACATCCATACTATACACCGTCATGACCATACTCATATGCCAAGATTTTACACATGGTGTACAATAAAGATGAGGTCATGCACTTTCCAAGGTTACAAAGGAAACATTTGAAATAAATAAATGAAATTTGGATTAGAAAACATTTCTGTTATCACTGCATCCCATCATACTTCCACCGCGGCAATGAAATTAAGAAATCAATCTTCTTCTAACCCTTCATTTGGATTCTAATTGTACGTATTTTTGCCCTGCCTTGATTACGTAAAAGTCAGTATGCTTATTTGTTTCCAGTTGTGTGCTATTCTTTATATTATTTATTTATTTATTTTTATGAAATAAACGAATATACTGAAGTATACATAGATGTATGTGTAGAGATATGTTTTATGTTTTAAATATGCTTTCCGTTAATTATTCTATGTTATAACTTAAAATGCTATAACGTTCAACTAGTGCACATATAAGTTCAACTCGTTGTTGTACATGTCAAACTGCGTTTAAACTCTTGAAAAAAAATTTTCAGCAAACCGTGGTAATGTCAGTAGAAAACGTATCACATAAGGGTCAATCCATCTGGAAAAACTTTGATAAATTCAAAAGGCCTAGCTGCAGTGCCAGGTCTAGCCTTTTATTACATTCTCAAATCTGCTGTGGAATTTCATTAATAAAGCTTGCAAAACACTGCTTGCTGCTTTCGTTGTTGTATTTAACTTTATGATTTCAGCAAAAACTATTTTCCTTCGACTTCATTAATTTTGTGTAGATAATATTGTTCTTTCGATCGGCTTGACAGTTTTTCATAGAGAATTCGTGCCATTTTGGTGGTAGAAAACCCATGACGCCAATGTTAATTTAATCGATGTTGTTCATATTCTCCGCTAGAGAATACAGGAAATATATCAGTTACAGGCCCTTTGTTTAGGATTACTGTGGGAGGGAAAACGGATAGACACATGAAAAACTCGGCATTCCAATGGCTGCTGGCAGTGGGCGGGATCCATTCTACTCTGGCCTCATATGACAGCCATCTTGGCATATTGCATTGCTTGTATTACGAATTTGTATAACATTTCTGAGTTATAATCAATATCCTTGTGTCAGAATGAATAATCATACACACGTACATTTGTGTCCTAGTACAATAAAACTGCCCGTCGTCAAAAAGGCGCTGATTGGTGGAGTTCGCGGTATTCACAGAGCAGTCGTTTCTCGGGCTACCGTTTGCACTGCGAGGTGTTTACGTGGAATAGAACCGCACGGTTACTGGACAGAAACGCTGATATTCTTCTTCGTGAGATTGCGACAACAGGGATTTTCTGTTAGATCAGTACACATCCAAATAAATAACCACCGTTAGTCTCACATTTCCAAGGGTATTTGTCGATTTAACAAGTAATAGAATTTCCAAAAACTTTTCTCGAGAACTTTATCACAAACATTATAAGAAGAACTATTTTGAGTGATTTGCAATATATATCAATCAACACTAGATTCAGTTATGAAATAGGTACTTTGTTTTGTCGAACACAACCTTATATGAGGTAAATGTACAGCTTAAATGTCGTTTTGCTTGTTTTATACGCTGATGGCAAATATATGGAATAGATTCCTACAAAAAACGTTTCTTTTTTACTTTACGAAGCAGTACTAATGGAACATGCAGTTCAGGCGATAATTGTGCACACTCGAAGGCTGTATGAACAAATTGTATTCATTTTCTACCATACCCCAATAGTTGATATATTTGACTCACAATGCCGTCGATAATTATTTGTCATATAGTTCATTTTGATACAGATATAAATTAAGCAGTCTTTTCTACATTTATTTTCAATATGGTCTTCTTTTGCACTATCGACAAATTCGCAGGGAAACGGGTTAGAACAATTATCTGACATACTTAATTAGAGCGTGTGGTTGGGTCGTAGCTTCCTGTTCTCTGATACTCCCTGAGCTTAAGGGCATCAGTTAGTTTGCGTTGTCCTGTTTTTTATCCTGTAAATGTATCGCGATGTCTTCTTTGTTAAACGGGGGTCGTGCCTTGGCTCCGTGGTTGAACCCGCTTCACTGTAGCCGGAATAGGTTAGATCCCCCTGTGGGTTTTAGCTGTATAAGGGAATTTTTCGGTTGGCTGCGGAGTTCCCTGGTGGTTTTTACGAGGTTTCCTCTCGGTTTTCCACCATACACCGTCAAGGCAAATTATTTAGATTAGTAAGTCGTCATATAGGTGAAATACTCTTGAGTACAACATTAAACACCAATTAAACAAACAAACAATCTGTGTTAAATGTGTCGTGTGCTGTGGTTTCATTCACCCGTTCTGCCGGCACACCGTCATATGAATGAAATAGCCTTAAGTACGGTGTCAAACCCCCAAACAATCAATCAATCAAAGAAACAATAAATTTAATTAGAGAACTAGACATTTAATACCTTCTGGTGTCTCAATCAATTCTGTATTGACAGGCAACTTTTTATACCTCTGCGTCCTGGAAAATAAACATTTTAGTCGTTGACATTTCCTGGCACACTTCCGGTATTCTCTCGTCTCACCTTTTTAACTGTAAGCTCCACAATGGCTCTAAAAGACGACAGTCTACTTTCCAAGTTTAGGTTCAATGTCTATTCCCACACTCTCCGAACATCGAATACGGCTGAAGAGAAGACAAAGACATGACATCTCATTTTCCGGGTAATTGTTTCTGTGGGGCTTCAACTGTTTAGGTTGTAAATTTGATCACACTTTAGTTATTTCTAACGTAGGTAAAGCATCGATGGTCATCCGTCAGCTTCCAACATTAAAGAAATTGTTTGACAAATTGGATATTTGGCAGCATTAAAAATTTGACATATTGAGTGGGTATTACCAACGATTATGGATAACGTCACTCGAATCACTGAATAAGGCCGGTAAATAAGGTGAGTGTTCATAATGACACAGTTCGACATGAGTCACAAAGTGTACAGTACAGCAAACGTAACAAATTTAAGAATATGCAGTTACCGCAGGTGGACAAAATGCGTTTGAAAAAATATATATTTAAGCTAACTCTTCTAGATATCCAAGTGGTCGTTGATGTTGATTGATGTCTTACGTCCGTAAGCGTCACTTGAAACCTTCTTTGAGATTGCGCCCCTTTGATTTATTCAGAAAGAGTATCCTGATAATGTTATATTGATTCCCCAAAGACAATGAAAAAATTCAAAATACCTCAACAAAGTACAAACAGTTAAATTTGAGGTTTCACGCCAAGTGCCTGGAGTTTCCTGAGGGTATTCTATGTTCTCGTGTTGTGCGCGAATACAAACTGGGTCTTATCATAAAGTGCAGAGTATCGACCTGATGCAAAATAAGTGTTTTCTGGAACTGCGCATAGATGACGTTTTAAAGTTTGGCGATAAAATGCCTTCTTTGTGGGTACCAGAACTTAACCGAAGAAATGTCACTGGCTTGGCAACGGCTGAAATGTTTATTGAAGTGCGACACAATGGAACGCGAATTATTTCTAGCACTAGATTATTGATTTTGACGCAAAAGGGTCCAATTCCTTAATTAAGGAAATAAACGTGACAACTTGACCGACATTGGCGCGATGTAGAGAATCGAGCCTAATACAAAAGGAGTCGAACTCAGCTGAATGAAAAGCTTTCGGCTTTTAAGGGTAAGACTAGCAACTGACTGGCTCGGTCTCTGTATCATGTTGACCTGGCGACTGGCCTGTCTGGGTTTCTTTCCTCTAATTATCTCGATTACTTAATACACCAAAAAGGGCCATGCCAAGGCTCAGTTTGTTGAGCGTTGGACTACTGCTGTACCCGAAAGGTTTACAGGGGGGCTGTGGACCTTATGTATGTAAAGTAAGTTTTTCCGATGGCTAAGGAGATCGCGGATTGGTTTTTACTAGGTTTCTTCCAGGTTTTCCACCATATACCGGCAACACAGTCGCCATATAAGTACGACTTTAAACACAAATCAAATAAGTAAGATAATTATATTTCTAACATAACAGTACTACAAGATACAAGGCACAATACATTTTATTTTACGTCCAATATTTGTTACAATAAACATAGGCACTGTAGTGCTTTTATTTCGACAAACATACACTGTATGTAAATAAAACAGAAACTTGAATAAAGACAGACAAGGAACGTAACACATCAAAAATTAAGACGAAGTGTCCATTTTTATATTATTGTATGGACAGAAGCCGAGAACATATAATTTTGCATTGGTAAGTGTTAGTGACATAGATTTATGTATAGAGCAACACAAAGGAGTAAAATAACACAGCTTCACATTGTACACAACAACGAAAAAGTTCAGACACACATATTGAATATTAAGACATACAACACATGACAAATTGACACACAGACATAATTAAGTTTTAATTAAATGACAGTTTCACAATGTTACACAGCTAAATCAAGGAGCTACACATTTTACAAAGTAGAGCACAGAGAACATTTGCAATTGAGGTCGTCCAACATGTGGAGCTGTCTGCGGGATTCCTGGTAGTTTTCAATTTTCCTGAGATCATTCGGGGCAGACTGTTCCACACATGGGCGGCCTCATACCTGAAAGACTTTAAACCATACCTGGTTGTTCTCATGCGGGTAGTTCCACCTGGTTCTCCTGTCTTAATAAATAATTTGATTTCTTAAAATTAACAATTCCTTTTATAAAATCTGGTGATAATTTGTGTAAAATTTTGAAAACTTCACAAGCCATCAACTTCATGCGCTTTAAATGCAAAAAAGTAGTGTTATATTGATTAAAAATTACAGACAAAGGGGAAGTATAGTCATTGGTAATAAAACGTAGCGCCCTTTCTTTTCTATCTTTTTGGTATTTGCCTGGCTGCCAAAGTCAACTTCGATTGATTTTCAATGTCTGGGTGTACTGATAAGCAAAATTCGTCAAAGTTATGTTTTGTTTCCTCCCGAGCATCTAACTGTCGCTAAACAATTTACTAATGATAATATTTGGGGAATTGAGACTTGAAACACCCACAAGGCACAATCAGCTTTTATTGTTCTGGTGGTCTCTGGACAAACGGTCATCACGAATTCAATTTGTTGTGAGGTCCTGTTTTTCGGCCTGTAAATGTACTCTGGAGTTAGATGTGTTTCCATGGGGCATTCTAAGCATACCAAGCAGTGTGGAACATGAAAGTCTCGCAACTGCCTGAATGCTTTACTTCAAAAGACACATTTTTGAATACGTTTCACTTTGCCTTTATGCTGTGGTTTGACAACACTTTACCCTCGTAGGTATTAATCCTTGTGATGAAATATCAAGTGATGTACGAAATAAGCAAGAGGGCAAATAGCGAAGGCTTCAATTACAAATAGCGATAACAAACACAGATAGCTTATCCATGTGGATACTCACGTCAATAATAGAAAACTGTATTGGGGTTAAAATGTCTGGTCATCATTCATTCACGTTGCAGGTGAAACTCGTAACCAACCAAAGTTGGTGGTAATAGTCTCTTAGAATCCACCCAGTCCTCATGAATTTGTGGTACGCTACATGTACTTCACGATTCCCTGGCGGTCGTAGAAAATTTGAAATTCTTCCTTAAAATCAAAAGATATTTTACAACCGAGCCGCAAATCCATGATTAGATTTAAATAAATTCAGCTGACACACATATTATTTACTAACCTTATGAAAACAAATGCATAGCGGAGTGGAATCACGGAATAAAACAATTACATTTTACGAGTATTAAATTGAGATTCTAAAACTAGACAAAGTTACAGAAAACCCCCCAGAAAAAACACCTAAGAGACTTGATATATTGTACATGCGCTTTCGAGGACACAACAAGCGCACTTCCTCAGATATGTATAATAAATCTAGTAAGTCTTTAAGGTATTTTTATGTTTTTTCTGCATTTTGTCTCCCTATTCAGATTAATACGTCTATACATCGTATTTAAAACTAGACATTAAATCTATAAAAGAAATTCTAACTAACCATATTTATATTTTAGTGAAGCAGAAACTATATCGTCGATGCCATCCAGTTGTCTATCATTCTAAGCTTACAGGCATTCCCATACATGATGACTCACTCCTAATAAAAGTTTCACAACTGAGATACCTGAACGCAAAAAATACCACGGTGACCCCACCAAGTACTCTGTCCTCAGTTTACCCGGATGGAAGTCACATAACACTCCATTCACTGATAATCTATCGATACTTGCGCATAGTGACGGGATTTAGTGTTGGATAAGAAAACGGCTCTGAGCAGTATGCAGCTGACACTGTAGACCTTTCGGTGAAACGGTAAAGAAGCAATCTGCCCTCGGAAAAGAGATCAAAGCGGATAATCGATCATGAGTCATTCCAGCATGTCGTTTGTACAGCTCGCCATCAAAGGATTCAGTGACTTAAGGTCGTCTTGAGTTGAATTTTCCCCATACATCTGAATTGGAAGGACTTCTAAATGTGAAACAAATGCGATCTTAAGGATAATCATATCATAGCAACGATTTCACACGTCAATTTTAATTGATTTAATAATTAATAACGAAGACAATAGTGTTCATAGCGCAGTCACATTTACAATCTGTCATTTCATAGAGACTTATAACGAGTTAAAGAATAATACGATGAATGAATTTCACAGGAATTGTGCAGTTTTTCTCTTCAGATACGGTTATCAAAATGATTTTATAGTACAGCCTATTAGTCAACTAACCATTAAAGCATTTTACACAATCCGCGAATAATGTTCACATAGAGTGAGATTACATTGTCAATATTAACTGTGCACAATGCTAACATACAAAGGCAATGATAATCAATTTGTCCGGATGTCGATGCATTGTTGCTTCAACAAGAGAAAACATAGTTTGTTGATTGTGGATAATGAAAAATGGCAACTTGAAACAACTGCTTATAGAACACGGTGTGTGAACAACGGACGCCTCAGCTTTAAAAGTAAACGCTCGTGCACAATTTAATATTTTAACAGATAGTTCATACTTTCATTCTGAAAACAGCAGAAAAAAAAACTCACAAAAAATGTTATGGGCATATTTTGTTTATATTAATATTTTAATGATTACTGATGATTTGTCAAAAGTTAGTGAAAAACGCATACGTTCAGACGTCTGTGTTTTACATCCGTTGTGTAAGTGTTGTAGGAAAGAAACGATCCCGCGTGAAGCAAGTAAATGTACACTGTATATGAAAACTTCTTAATAAGGATGCTTTTAAAAGCAGTTGAAAATGGAAAAAAACTCTTGTATCCCATTTGGATTGCAACATTTGTACTTACGTTTCTGTTTCTTGGAATGACGAGACAAGACAGATTAGGACATCGTTGGTATTCTTTAATTGAAACTCCTTTGGTAATAAGGGCACCCATATTCAAATTACACGAGATAATGGGACAGAGAAACTTAAAATTAGACAGCGAAACCGATATAACTCAAGGATATCATGGTTTCACTAATACCGCCTTTGACTCCTACATCATGCTGAGTAAATGTAACACAGCCATATTTGGTGCAATCTAAATATCGAGTAATCTCCTTTCAGTAGTCTTTATTATTGATTGACGTTTATTGTTTGATACTCTAATATTTGTAGTTTCGTGTCATAGAGTAAATTAAACTGACCTGCACCTCATTGCAAACACATAAACTCATTTGCTTCTTGGTCTCCTTTTTTACTCTTCTCGACTTGACGTTAGCAAATATATTAATGGAACTCAACGATTATTTTGTATGTTTGTTTCTATCGTAGGGTCGTACGTATGCTCAGAGAGCACCAGGGCAGTGGAGGCTCCTGCCTAACTAACCACTGTGTATATTAATTTTTCAAGTCATATATACATGTATATTATAGAAGAATTCCATATTCGTCATTCAACCATTAGCTAAGCATAACTTGCCTAAATCGATTTTTTTTAAAATTGAGTTCACTACCGACTTTAAATATGGCCTTAAGATCGCCGTATAAATAAAATAACTATGTCAAGTATAAAGGATCGGGATGTCAAGGTAGAATATTTTACTTAAACGCACTGGACCCTGGCACAGTGTGAAGTGGAATTGATTAATCTACACGATTTAACCTCCAAACTTCAGGACAATGTCCAATCGTCTACTTTAATAGACAACCTGTTCTTTAACTTTCATGAATCTCCTCTCGGATGTTCTGTTAACTGACCAAACCGATCACTTTCAGTTTTTTCAGCAACTCTGACATCTACCTAGTAACATTTAAATACGGCCAAATAACGGCAGAACAAAAAACAATATATATTAGAAGCAAATTAGCTGCACCACCGGTTTAACCAATTGAGAAGAAATACAAATTTAAATCGATTTTTCCGTTGAAGTCATCCATCCAAATCCAAAATCGATGTTATCAATTCTATACTAGAAAAAAATCGCTTATACAGAGTATATCTTATAACTTAAGTCTATAACGCACGTCAGAAAAATCGTACATATTGCCGATACACATATAGAAATAAATTAAATCGCTCGCAAACTGACACGTTCTCTCGAAGAATCAATTTGGTTTCAGACCAATGTCATTATATTGCTCTTACAGCCACGAGACTTCATGACAAAAGTATTCGTCAAAATAAACTTCTTAGAACTCTCAAAATCTTTTAACATAGCTTATCACCATTTTTCTCTCGAAATCACATAACTTTAGGAAAAAACGCATAAATTGTTAAAAGGATATTTTACAAACAGATGCAAATACTTTAGTTACAATACTCATATCACATCACCATGGCCATTATCCGGTGGAGTCCCCAAGGTTCAATTCTTGGACCTACAAACAACCTCGCCAATCCATTAGAAACGATACTTTCTGCAGCCGTCAGTATAACTGATATGTTAATTAAGATCTATAGTCTCTTGAGCTAAAAAAAAAGATTACTGTCAATCATCTTGTAACAAGCTTTTCTTTAGCAATGACAAAGCGAAATTATTAGTATAAACCCCAATTCTAATATTCCCATATGTCTGTCAGATCCACGATGTTTAAATGTAACAGGCATTGAACGAGTTACTCAGTACAAAGTTCTTGGAATACGTTTTTTTTTAAGAAATGAACTGGAAAGCGCATATCCACAATGTGAGTGAAGCAATTGGCCGAACCATAGGCATTATACACCATATTTTATTTCACTTCACTAAAGTTGATTGCAAGTTGACGGAGAAAAATGTGTTGTAGTACAATGCCTCATTTTTTGGCTTAGAACGATCACTGAAGAACTTCTTTTGATGCAACCGTATAAAATCGTAAAATCATACAAACATTTTTTTCAGGACAGATTTAAACAAAATTAGAATGAAATTAGAAAAACTATAGCACCGTTTTCTAGCCCACGTTGTGCTCTTTAATTGCCATGAAACACATTTGTCTTAAAGTTCCTACGATGAATAGTTTTCGACAAACACGCTTTTGAAATAAAGAGTCTGCTTAACCTTAAATGCCAGAAAATGCAATTAAAGTGTGTCTACTGTTTACATTTAAACCACTTGTAATTGAGATAGGTATTTTGTGTATCATTTTATGCATTTACACATACACAATGATCCAAGATTCTTCAAAGTCTAATCTAGTTGATGAAGAGGTGGCTTTACTATTGCAATAATAATTACTACCACTTAAGTTTAATTTTTTTGTAGGACTTGCAGTATCAAATCTTTAAATTCAAATTCGTTTGAAGCGCACGAAAAGAGCTTATGGAAGCAACTTCACCCAGTCGAAAGTGAGCTGATCGAAACATGGCGTGCTCATCTGCTTTTGACCAGTCGAAAGGTTTCATCTACTCAAAGTGTGGTATTTACGTTGAATTTCTTTTCAAATTACATTCGATATAATGGTCATTCCGCGTAGATGCAACTTAAGACCGACGTTAAACAGTTTTCTTAATTATTAGGGTTAGAATTACTCCGGTGGTATATTTGGCTGCACTTCATCCTTTCAGAGTTTCTTATTTGATCACCGTGTTCTCATATTCTCTTACTAACGTGAGCAAAAAGATTAACAAAACGCTTTAGCGTCTGTCAGTAAACCTCTCTGTCTGTAAAGACATGCCGATTTTGATAACATAACGAGATGATGGTTACTGAAATCCGTAATAGACAAGGAATGTTAACACGAGGACAGCAACACTTAACTTATAGTCTCCATCGCATCTCTCGTCCCTTACTACTTATCACTTTTAAGATGTCTAGCTGCAGAAATATGTTCTCCATACTAATTATATTTGGTGGTATAAAACATCACAAACAAAAAGTACCGGTTCACAGATCATTCATAACTGTGGGGAGCATGGCCTTTTGTTTTTTCAATACCGTCTATGTGTTATGTCCTGCACTTAAACTTGTTTCTCTCAGTCTTTTGATTCGACCGACACTTTTTCTTATTTTCTTGCTTTAGTGTCGCCTGACTGTGGGCTACACTTGAATAACATGGCAAGGTAATGTGAAGCCTGAACGAGACAATGTTCCCAGATTTTAATGATTTTACACAGTCTTTCTATTTCTAACACTTTTGTTTTCCCTTTATATTTCAACCGCGCATCCCACATCAAGATGTATGATGTCCGTAAGGTCGTCTGAATACACATCAATATTATCCCTTTGTCGTTGTAGCTTTTGCCGAGGGAAGTCCTTTTCTACTACCACAATGACTCGGATGAATCTGTTGACTTACAACTAAACACAATACTCTCTCGTTAAAGCTTCAGATAACTGTTTTTATATTTGTTTCAATTTTGATGTATTAAGGATTAGTTTGAGAGGCTCATTTTCATATCATGTTTTTACACTTCCTTGAATGTTGTAGGCCAATATATCATTTAACTCATTGCAATAAATATGTCAAAGTAAGAATAAAACAGACTGGAATTGAACGAGATAATAAAAACAATGATTTATTTTATTGGTATTTAACTTCGTTTTAAGGGTATTTTAGTTATATCACGACTTTGTGTTACTGATGTATGGTGCAAAAAACGGACAGAAACCTCACAAAATCCACCCTGCGATGGTCCAGTAGGAGATGCGAACCTATACCCATTACAGTAAAGAGACCCAGCAGTACAATGCTCAACCAACTGCTTTGTGTTCGGAATTGAAGTACTTTTTGAGTTAGTTCTTGCTCCAGAATAAACAATAAATTCATGGGCGTCGTCGGTTTATTTCTCGTATTCCCTGTTGTTTTACTATTGCATTGATGACGTCAGACAATATCGAGAGAAATCACTGGCGTGTTAATGTTAAAGTTTTTTTTTATAAACTCAAATTGCTTGAGAAAGAGTAATTTGAAGCCACGGAAAGATACCTAGATCTATATCAAGTACATCGGAATTGAAAAACTATCAACTTTTATATAATAACGTTTCTATGTCCGAAATATCTTGTTTCACTTATTGTGTTGTACCATCTTTTTTGATCCAATAATATATACAGACAAAACTGTCATGTTGATTTGTGTATTGCTGAAAGTGCTCAAAGTACACCCAAAGAGTACATGCTATAGGACCATACGTCTCCGTAATAACAAAACAAACATTTAGTTCAAGTAACTTGAATGGGGATAATATCTACATTTAGCGGGAGCTAATGTTCATTGGATCGGCAGAAGTGTTAATTCGTTTGGCTCAAGTGCATCACAAAATCCGATACCAGTGTTCGCCAGATTTGTTCTACGTGAGACAAGTTTGACCAGATTCCATTAGACTGTGAGTAATTCTCTCCCAGGACACTCATCAGTATTGATCTGTACCACCTCAGAGAGTTTAGCTACACTGATCTTTTTAGCGGGGTACCTATTCAGTTTTATAGAAAATATGTAAAGGCATCTATACCCATCTCTGAACGCAAAATATTCTCACCACGTAATTATTCTAACAGAGGGATCTAAAAATACACGTAAATACTGTTCACTATCTATTAAAAAATAAGAAAATTATAATTTTTACAGATCTTTTTAAACCCAAGAAATTGTATTTACAAGATCTGACATAATTTATGCTTGGTGACATTTGTAGGCCTTGTATTTGAAAGAAAGCCTTGTATTAGAATGAAAGCCTTGTATTAGAACGATATTAAGTTTAAAAGACTACATCCCTTGTAAGCTCCAAACATACATTGAATTTATAATTATGTTCTTTGGGCTGCAGCCAATAACATGTACACTTTCAATGTGTTTCTTATAAAGTTATACCACATCGAATGCAACTGTATATCTGATAAGTCCAGATAATGCCCGAAATGAAAAGAACGGCTTACCTGGGGGAAAAAACTCACAAGTGTGCACACTTTTAAGCATAGGGTATTTAGAAGACCGACGAACAGAGTGTAATTGATGATAGTATTTTCTCATAGTGATTTCATAAACTAAACTGAATATCTTGTGCTCAATTGTTTCTAGGGTCTTAGTTTCCAAAATATTCTGAATCAGGTTTTGTGCTACGAACTCGTTATTGTGTTATACCCGCTATACATTTTGTTACTCAACAGGATTTTTCTGAATACTTTTCAAACGTTTATTAATACATCCATTTGTATATTCAAACGGTACATATCCAGTATGAGATCTTGGAATCTGCAATGTAATCAGATTGATAAAGTACCGCATCAATATGTTTTTTGATACCGTAGTTATGTTGTTACACAAAAACTATTATTTTGGTTCGAGAAATTTAGTTTTTCGGTAATGTAATTAAGTACGAGTGACTAATTGTGTATTTTAAATGGGTGCCTATTCACGTGGGCACTGCTGGTAACGAATACTGGAATTTGCTGGCTTAATCAAAGTTATCTTTTTACACGGATCTAACTTCCCTTTCCTTTCTGGTGCTGAAGCCATGAGTTCAGTTAAAGCGTATTTTCAAAATATGTGACAGAATAAATGAGAAAGAGCTTTCACATCACGGTTTCATTATCAGATAAATCCCCTTGTAACAAGCCCTGTCATATCTTTATCATGCGGACGTGCTGATGTCTTAATTTTAGGCATTTATCTGGTTACATCCCTGTAAATCCATATCTTTAACGTTTAAACCTTCATACTACAAGACTTTGTGGCCACATAGTCGAAGAAGCCATTGTCCATTTTTTATTCCATTGCTCCCTTTAAAATAGGGCCCATTATTTATGAAACAAACCAATATAGTCATGGCGCAAATCATTCAATTGAATGGGTTGGCCAAAATCCAAATTGATGTATGTATGTATGATATGATATGGTAATTGAATAGGGCAGTAAAGTCTTAAAATGACAACCGAATAATCAAACCAACGTAAGCTTTAAATTATTGGTTCCCAGTACATCATTTTTGACGTTCAATCGTTACAATGTCATTCACAGTTCTACAAATCTGAACTGTAGCCAAACTAATAAATTAACATCCTGTGAATGTGTTGTGGTGTCTTCTGTGTGGCCAGCGGCGTTCTGGATAGTTTCCTCCACGGATTTGGTTGGCAAGCCCTCATATGAGTGAAATAGCCTTAAAACTCCAATCAAACAATCAAATCCTTATATCTTAAAACACGTAAACATAATTTGTCAAGAACATATATAAATATTGTTTTAATAATTATTAATTCACGTCTTATTTCCAGGAGCCTAACTATGAAATTTCCATTTCTAACAACAGCTTTACAATTATTTTGTGTCAATGAGTTCATACAAGTCGGAATTTGCCTAATCTGCATTGAATCATGATTAATCCTCTAGTGACTAATATCCACGACACTCTTGGGCATATGTCAATATGAGTTAGACATGAAAATTATGCAGCCCTGGCTGTTTGGTCCTAAGGCTCTACTGATCCGAATTTATCAAGGATTATTTGTAACTGACTACAGATCGTTATTCAAGCTAAATACATTTGAGAGGTGGGAAGGCCAGCAACGCGGTCAAATGTCAACCCCAAATATAAAATACTTTTTTGTTTTAAGACTTGTGTAAAATGTAAAGTATTTTTTGTCTGCTCAGATTCCATTAAAGTGCATGCCAGTTTCTTTATGGTCAATATTATCCAGCGATCTAATCAATTTCAGCTAGCTGTATTGGCTAAACAGTCCTAGACTTTGGTATTCGTTAAATAGGATTGATCCAAATACGTTAAACTGTAATTGTTAATGTATCCTTGGACCCACATGGCTGTTGACTTCTGAATTAGCAAAGGACGGGTGGACGAAATATCCTCAGGGTGCCGGTATTTAATGTGTGTGGGGTTTCGTTTCGTAAAGACTATCGTGTAATTTATTCAATTCAGAATTATTGGTCATCATCAGTGTCCTTGTTTCTATTGAAAATCACTGAAACAAACCTTTGCCACAAACATTATTTAATTAACTCTGTGGATTGTATGCATTAAAGTTCTGCACCTTACACACACGTTGAATGGAACATATGAACTGATTCATATGTGTCATGCGTGCAAGGTTCTCATTTCGTTGAGGATGGGCGTACAATAAGGATCAGCAGACTTCTGCACTTTAAAGAAAATAACGTTCGCTAGCCATGGATCTTTGTCATGACTGTTTATGGATGAGAATGCCAGTTATAGTATACTAAAGATTTATGTGGTCGTTTGATGCAAATCGATTTTTGCCTGAATTGTTTGTATAATTTTATTTCTGTTTGTGAGAAATTTAAATTCAGTGTATTAAAGCTACAGCCTTCTTCTGTCTCTAGAGATAAAACGTAGAAAGCTATTGTTAATCTCTCCGTTAGTCATAGTGAAGCGAGATTCTTGTATAATCGTTTGTTGTGCAGTCTTTAATAGTTTAGATTGTCTATTATTTGTATTTACTCAGATGGCAATCTATTTAATGGGTACTATTTCCTAATATATATATATATCTTTATTCGCCTCCTTTACAGGAAAAAAATATATACATAGGCATATTTAATATGGTGTTGATAAAATTATACAATTACATATCATAATTGACGAAAATAATTTACAGTCAATTTAAGTTGATTATACAGTCATATTATTAACAGCCGTTCATATTTGGTAGGCAATCATGATAATACTGCCTAATAACCTAATAATGTACTCAAACTGACAATCAAAATCGTGTAACAGTTTTGTACTTTGAACTTATTGTCATATTGGAAAGACGTCTCGGCTTAGAAAAGCTATTGCAAACTCTTTCGGAATTTGATGTCTTATATATAGGGGAAACCTAGACTTAGAATCGAGACTGAAACGTTGCCCCATAAAACAGCCAGAAGTTTTCACCCACAAAGCCTCGAGTTACTATCATAAGTGTTATGTTCATGTAAAACTTTCACTAAAATATTATCACCCTGGGACATCTGAATGTAAAACATTAAGACTTAAATTATTACCTTCACTTCTATTTATCTCTCAGACCTTCGCTTTGTTCAACGGTCCAGTGAAGGTTTCGGTATTATTCGACGGAACATTTATCTTTGCGAAACAAAATGCCCTGACATATTGGATAATAAATAAACGAAAACGAAGCTATGATATGGTTGTACCTCTCTGCTGATACGTGCTGAAGTTAAATATTTTTTGGGGTGTTTTTACTAATTGTCTTGGTCTTTTGTCCTTTTCTCGTGGTTTTTGTTCAGTGTCTACCTTTTTTTCGACGTATGATATATCCAGCAAAATCAGTTACGTATGTATAAAAACATTCTGGGTTTTTCAAAGACAAACTTATTCCGATAGCACGAGATAATCTGGGAACGGAGATGTTTCGCCAAATCCAGTAACAATGTCTCGTTTAGCAAACAGCTAAGACAGGAAACAATTCCCCAAATCGAAGCATACTGCTAATGTTTAAAAGCGACCAAACTGTGTTTTATGTACAAGGCACAATTCTGACCAGTTTTATATTTTTGTAGTTCTCTCCCAGGCCAGTCATCGGTATTGACCCGAATAGTCTGGGAGAGCTGTGATCAGAAATACTTGGCTAAGTAAGCATGACTACGACAAACTTCAGCAGTTGGTAAATATTGCCAGAACTTTAGAGAGTACCTTTTTGGGCGGTGTCGGGTCATTTTCATAGAATATGTACAAAGATCTTTGAAGGGTGCGTTTATATATCTCAGTCTGGGTTATACCAAGGTTTCTTCCCACATATAAGCTGGTAAGTGATGTTTAATTGAGACTAATAGTAATGTTGGTCTAACATCGGCATGTGGACAAAAATCTTAAGCCTACAACATTCTATCAAAGTTTTTTTTATAATTTCTTTATTTTCACACGAGATGACAATATCATACAATTTGTTATTAACTAGATGTAAACAATCACCTGTTTTATCAAGTTTATTAAATACACCTGTTCTTCTCCCATGAACACTAAACAGAATGAAGTCATACTTCGACTTGCTTAGACCCATTTAACGGTCTATGGTGAAGGCGGTTTAAATTCACTGAAGTTTACAATTGCAATATAGCTTCCTTCGTTCTATCGATCAGTACTTATATTCTGTCATGCTAACCGTACCTGTGAAAATGCATATGCAATTCTAGGAAAGCTGTGACTATAACCAAGTAATACCAAGGGATGGCTTTCATAGGATTTCAAAAGCCTGCATCAATAAAATAATCTACATCTGGGGAGTATGTGGATTTTTTCACTTAAAATCACTTCACAAAAGGATAGATTGGACTGAAATATACACAGGTGTATATTGGTTCAAATGAGTTGTTCGATTGCAATTCGGACGACTAATCTACTTAACTTCTCACCACAAAAATCAATATCAGTTATCCTTTAAAGTTAAACTATTCTGGTTTTCAGATGTGATTAGAGTGAACTTGCTAATAGCTACCAAGGCACACATGGCTATTTACTCTGAATCACCACAGTGATAGGCGAGGATACAACCAATAACAACCCCAAAGCAAACGGGTTTTGTCATCAGCATACATGAAGCACTCACAAAGGAGACAAGCAATTGGGCACGGTGTCTCACGCTAGATTTCATTACAGGCCATTATAATTCTTTCTCAGAACACTTATTGATCCTGGTCACGAATAACCAGTGCTAGTTAAACAGTATTACTAAATTAAGGATTTTTTCTCGATCTGCCTCGATGTTTCAGCAATGGATTCAATTTCAGCTAGTAGTTGAGATTAAGTAGTTCTGGTTGTTTGTTATCCAAGGGACACAATTTTCATCAAAACATACTTGGAATAGATTTTCAATTCAGTTTAAACTATGATAAATGTACTTGGGGCCAAATAGTCGATTGTGTGTTTGAAACATATTAAATGACAAGTGTATAGTCACAAATGTATACACGCTACATTTCCTGAGACTTGCAGCTCTCCAGGACAGACTTAGTCATAAAGAACAAGAAAAAAAAAATGCATATATTTAAGTTTATGTACTTGATTTGGTTGGGAAGCCTACCCCCAACCTGTCATCTGCATCTATTACTCAACAACTCCCATTGCTGCTCTTAGTCTGAATTGTATCCAGATTACAGTGTCCCATTCTATTGAGGGGGGGTCAATTGAGCACAAGCTTGTGCGATCCCTACAACCCTTCAACAGTCTCTGATGTACTCTAATTTGTTCCAAGTCCAGTCTGAGGAGCTGTACACATGATGTGTGATTATTCAGTTTACACGCAACCAAGCCAATGGTGTCGCTTTTTAAGCAATATGCATGTGCTCGGATTTAAGCGCGTTCTTTCAAGTGCCAATGAGTCGTCCGTCGGAGATATTCTTAAGGAAACCACAATCGCTCTTTGGAAAGTTTCTTATAATTCCTATTTTAACATTCAGTCCAGATTCCAGATGTATCAATTCCTCAATCGCAAACTACCATAGATAAATTGTTTCCAATGTCGTCTATACTATAATACACTACCTGTAGCTTTTGTAGATACAGTTGGGAATTATTTTAAAGGTAATTATCTACTGAGAGTTTGGGTTTATATAAAGATAAGTGAACCAATCTGCTGCCACAGTCATTCAGTAGTGGTGTATGTTGTTTACCTTTTCGCGAGCCGTTCCGTTAGACAACTTGGTTACCTAAGCGGCATTAGTCAGCCTATTTGACATGGCGTCCTGGCCTTCTCTCGTGGCGTCCTTTGTCAGTGTTGTTGATGGAGGTTTCCTTCACCAATTGGGCTGCCACGCCGTCAGATAAGTGAAATAACCATAAAGTACAGCGTAAAACCCCTATCAATCAATATTGTACACCATACGATTCTGTCTCACACATCCTAGATAATTAATTAACCTTTTACACTTTGTGTGGATGATAACTTAACATAAAAATTTGTTTCTGACACTAACTCGCAAAATATTCATACAATTAAAGAATCAATAGAAAAACACAGATAGATATATTCTATAAAATTCGACCTAGTAATGGATGAACAAAACTATCGTTTGTCAAGATTTGAATATCTTTCCTTAAAACTTTCAAAACACGATTAAGATTGACAGCGACGGGCATTTTGCTGGAACATGCAGAGAGATAACGGCCATTTATCAATGCGTATTAAAATTCGTTTTAGTTGCTTAGCTGCACAACTGTTTGTCATGCGAAGTTATAAGCCTGGGGTGAACGTTTTGTTACTGATAAAAGAAGTAACACTGAACGCGTTTTCTCGTAGGTAAGTTCATACATTTTTCACAGAGTCGTATAAGTTGAAAAAATAATCAATAGCGTGACTAAAAACTGCAAAATAACATTGGTTCCAAGGGTTAGTTACTTATTTGTGACAGTAATGAATGTTTGGTGGTAATCAGCACTTAATAAATAAAAATAATAACGGCTGCAATTAACATAACTTTGATGGCGTACTAAAAAAGAGCAGGACGGATTTGTGACTTTATTATTTTCTATGGCATTTATCTGTAGGGATTTAACATTCAGGAAATAGCAAATATAACGTCCCGAAATGTGTTTGCTTGTCAACAATGAAAGACGTCAGAATTATTCACTACCGTACTAAGTCATTTTAGAGAGAAATCAATTGGATGAGAAATCTAAAAATTTCAAAGTGTTATTGTTTTAATGTGCAGGCACATATCGGTAGCAGAGTAATGTGCGAAACCCGAACAATGACGAACACTTCACGTTCAGCAGTATGTGGTGAATCTGGTTAAAAATGTACTGAATTATACAATTAAACAAGTCCGCGCTGCGAGACATACCCCGTGGCCTGCAGCTTATACAATTCATGTGGCTGCAGGTTTTGAAGCATGTATTATTAAAATATACCTCAAAGCCTTGACATTTTGTGTTGTGTGAATTTATAAACTCGCTTTTTAAGAAAACCATGGTAAAATTGAAAATTCCGGCTCCATTATGACTTTCGTAGTACTATCAGGTATATATTGCCAAATTTTCAGAAAAATCCTAATATTATTGACAGAGAAATAGTCCATTTAGTTGGTGTTACATCAACAACAACAAGAACAACAACAACAGCGCCAACAAGAGAGTGAGTAAGATCTAGACCCCGTTCACCGCGGGATAAAAATTATAAATGTAGAGAAAGACAAGTTTGCTTGCTTCCACCGGGATTCGAACTCGAATCTCTGTCTAGAAGGGCCAGAGCTCTAACCTATATAGAACCAGATAGGCTCACCGTAGAACGACCGAACTTTTATCTAAGATGCGAATCTTTTTCTACAGTGAGCACTGACACTGAAAAAGTGTCGTTTTTATATAGATATTACCCACAATTTGTTTTTGGGTTATTTTGGTAATCCGGTTCTGGCATATATATGGTTTCTGTAGTAATGTACAGAAAGACCAGATTCTAAATGCCTCTTAAGCAAGTTAATGTATTTATAACTGTCCCGTTTTGGCATACCTGGTCATAGATCCCAAATGAACAAAGGGGAGAATTAGTGTAGAATACCAAAACCCAACGGGATAAAATAAACCACCAAGGCTTCTCTTCCCGCCATAATTTACTAATGACTAATGTAAAGTTTGATATTAGATAAAGTCCTTGTATTCATTACAACTTTTGTGTTGTTGGGGGCTGTAGGTGCGACGATTCGGCAGAGCTACTGACACTGTTGTCAGTATCTGTACCAAGGCAATGCGCTTCTGGTGGGGATGGGTATTTGCCCTCTTATAAATCTCGTGCTTTATGCCATTCTATGGCATTAAAAAGTTCTAAATATCACATTAACAAACTTTAAATCCCTGCATTGATTTGTAGATATGTATATCTAATAAATGAAATGAAATTAAAACCTTTGTCACAAAAAAGCGTGCATTATTTAGTTTTACTGGCGAATTATGCTTTACGAAACAGATTTTCCGAGTGGCAAAGACCGACGAAGCTATAAAATGTAATGCCCTAATTATCCCGTCGTAATGGATTTCCATATGCATTGCTACACACTGGACTAATATAGAAACTCTGAGGGAATTCAGGTGACCAATCTACAGACGAATCCAATACATGTCAGTATCAGTTAAGCCGCGTTCACACGGTGCAACTTGTAGTATCAACTCGTCGTATCAACAAAAGTTGCACGTGTAGGGTCGAATACGATGCGTTTCTCGTGAGAACTTAAAAAATAACGTTACTTCGTTGCTATTATTTTACTTGTTGTAATTGTGGAGTTTTATGTGTCATAACATTTCACGGACACTGTAAAACCGGATAAACAGTTTATCATCGGCGAAATGGAGCGCCTTCGGCCTTGATGACATTGGGAAAAAATTTAACGAAGGGAGGTAACTCCATTCAACTCAAATGGCACAATTTGATTGGCTGAACCTTTCGTCTCATCGAAAGAAATAGAGCACGTCCTATTTCAATCAACTCGCTTTCGATTAGTTGAATAAAAAAAAATCGCATCGATTTGCTCTGTTCACACGCTTCAACTCAGTCGAATTCGACGAGCCGATACTACAAGTCTCATCGTGTGAACGCAGCTTTATCTGTTAAAGTTGAAGAGTCGCGTATTTCAGATTCCATTAGAGAATATTTGTAAATCTCTTCCAAGGCAAACATTCGTGGTCTGAATGTTTTCAGCAAACATAACACAGCCAGTAGAGCACAGAAGTTCCAATACAATTACCTTCATTTACAATTCACCACTAAAACCCAAGTTGACGCTGATGTTGAGTCACCAAATGACGTGAGTTGTTTCCCCGTCGTTTGTTTGTTTGTTTGTTTGATTGGTGTTTAATGTCGTACTCAAAGGTATTTCATTTATATAACGACGGATTCTCCACTTCTTACTCTGCTCTACCCATTACGGCGGAAAACTGGGAAGAAACCTCGTAAAAACCGCCGCCACGATTGCCGAAGTCACATCGTGTGACTCCCTTATATACCTCAGGTCCACTGGGAGGCTTGAACCCGTGCGGTACATCGAAGGAGGATCTGCAGTCAGACGCGCTAACCACTGAACCACGGCGCGGGCCCCTTTCCCCGTCGTGACGGCGACATATTTAACAATTAAGTCAGTGTCAGTTAGCGTTAGAGATTAAGCACTGTGTGTTATTCAACCAACAACATGCTCATAAAAAAATCCTTGGTGCGAATTTGCAAATGTGATGAACCATTATGAACGTAAATAACAAGTCGGTTAGGTTAGGTTCATTTGGGTTGGTGTATAGTGGCTACAAAGAACCAATCTGAAAGGTTTTTAAGGTGTAGAATTACTCACGGTAATACCCATCCTGTATGTCAGGAAACAGACCTGATAAATATAATGATAGTTTTCCCCACAAAAAACAACCCATTTTATATATTTTCATAATAACCTCTTGTCGGAATCTATCGGAGCCTTGCTGCAGTATTTTAGAATCAAGCTGCACTGCGGGTTGATATTCCAAATTTGTAGACATATACAGAAATCTACGCAAGCAAAATTGTCTGTCTCTACCTTTCTAAAAACTATACAGATTCCTATGTAGCGTTATCCTTAAGGGAAAGAAGACTTCCAAAATGAATGCCTTGTATTGACGCAACAAACATAAGAATTTAATTTCCCAGAGGGGTAATGAAATGGGTAAAATTAAAGATCTATGTTAAATTTCACCATACAGTACAAATAACCACGACAGTAATTAACTTTGGCGTGACCATAGTCATGAATTATTGAATCATGTTATGGTATGAATAGTTCCACTCTATGATCATACAGAAATCCCTTGAGACTAATGAGCCTGTCAAAACCATGATAAAATGTCTTCACAGGCATAAAAAAAACATAGTATAGACAGAACAGTTCATGTTTTTGAAAACCTAAATTTAGAAATTCGTTATAATAAGTGCATCAGAGCCAGGCCACGTATACAAAGAGCAAAGTCCTTGTTGAAACCTATGTTATTTAATCACGCTTGCCTTCTTGTTTCTAAGAAGAAGGCGTACAATAATAGGGTACTTGCATGGAAGTTTTCCAGTAAATAATCTAATTATTGGGTGCGGTTTATTTGATAAAAAAAGAAGAGATTCGGTCTACAATGCATTGAATCTTCCAGATTCGAAGTCTGTCACGGTTTCCATGCAGCATAATCTTAACAACAATCCGCTTAGTAGATTTGTCTAATTATAATATCAAAATAAGTTTCCATTCAGGAGCTGAATTCCCTGGCTTTATTCACATTCGTCCAACATCATTTCTGTCTATCGCCATACAAGTCTATAAACTTCTCTTTCCACGATTCTGGTATAATATATTCTTTACTTATATTTTTATATTTTGTTAGTTTACACCTGGCACGCGGATGAAAAAGCTCTCTGTGCCCTAGTGTAATCTAAACTGCTGGCATTGTCTTTGAGGACGCTTTCCTTCGCCGTTTGGGGTATTACACCGTCTGGTTAGTGAAATAACCGTACATACGGCGACAAACGCCAAAACATTTACACTTGTCTCTCAGCCCATAATGGACGCTGGAACATAAGTTCTACAAAATATTGTATCCGTCTTCATTGGCAGCAATAGCCTTTTAACTATTGATCTATGATCTGTGTTTAGTTGCTTAATGGGGAGGACTCCGTTCACAGACACTGTGATAAATCTGTGATAAATAAATCTGCATATCAGAGACTTCGTTGTTGCAAAAGGTAAGCCATTTTTTCCAAGTAAGTTCCGGTGTTAACAAAGCAGTCGTTTTTTAAGAAACCTTCAGATTGACATCAGAAAACGTGCTCAATTACGGATTACCCTTTTAGTGTAAGTGGATAACTCAAATGCTCTAGCTACCAATTCCAGGTCGATTTTTTCGATTAAATTTCCAAACGCACTATGGGTAAATAACTCTCTATATATATTTTTTAAATATAATAAATGTATTCATTTTACTATTCGCTTCGGCCCGCTGGTTAAGGGCAGAATGCTACGAGACTACATGTATGTTAATGCTGTCATGCTTAGCACCGGAAGAACATTGCCTTTCCATCAGAGCTACATCTTGTGACTACATGTTTGGGTTGTGTCACTGTACTTTAGAAATGTTTAATAAGTGAAATACCTTTGACAGCGGCATTAAAAAGCAATCATACTATTGCCGTGACCAAGTCACTGTCATTGCTGGTAAAAGCAAGTGTCGGTACGCATGAGGCTTTTTATTTTGATCTTTTACAATATCATGGAAAGCATTTGTTAGAATATGCAGAGAGATATGAAAACACGAAAATCCCTCACCAGACAATAGAACCATACACTATTTGAGAAGCATTTGCTTGCTAAAATACAGTACATCTATATGCAGGCGACAGGTTCAGTCAGAGTGCAGCATTCGTCTCTCGCAGAGCACAGACTGTTGTTGATCTTTGTTCAAAACGTACGTGATTTACACTCATAAGTTCTCCATGCCATCTCCAAAACCATTAACAAAAAATGACATCATTATTGGCTTCCATAGGGCAATTCTTTGTTATAATTTTATTAAACGATGAAATATCCTCAACAGCTATTTCGCATTTTGCTTTATGTATTTCTGCTTTCGATTTACAACAAAATTGATGTACGAGCGGCGTATTAATTTTCATCCATCTTCAAGACGTTTACAAATAGGACAGGAGCTGTGCATAAACCCAGGTCGTCCCAAGAAACTATAAAACTCTTCGTCTTGCCGTTTACAACTATTTACTGTTCAGGGTCTAGACATGATGCCTGCCCAATACACCTGAATCCCATTGATATGTTTACAAAGACTTTGGCATATGTCTATCTGTTACAAACGTAACCAAGTGTCCGTACACTGACAGTTTCATTCAAGTATAGTAAAGTGATAAATTATCTTCCAGTGACTTTCGATAATTTTTTCCACAAAATTCCCATTTTTGTTGACATATATAACGAGTAGACCAGTTGACCTTAGTGCACAGCTATGGTATGTAAAAAAAAAAATAACACATCAAATCCACCACGAAATCTATGCATAATAAAGCAGAAATGGCTCACACGCATATTAAATCATAGAGAGGTTAAATATACAAGACATGCTGTACAAGATTCTGATTGGGTCATTGTTTCCACAATTGTTGCTGTTAAACGAGTAAGATCTGATTTATTCCTCGCGCTCTTTTTTGGGGGATTTAAACAAATCGGTGTAAATGTACATTTGATGATTAGTGTTAATGTAAAATGTTGTGCAAAAATGTTTTTTCTGCAGTGTAGTTTTTGCATTTCTGATGAAATGTTAACTTTGATATCAATTAAAACATGGAAATTCATTTGCCTTCAACGCGTGAACCACAAAATTCGACATTGCCTGAAATTGTTATACAGTGTTAACACATGTTAGCAGTGAGGAACTAACGATGCACGACATAAGACATTTATGTCGTCAACAATGAATTTCCAAGAGGAAACTTTCTTGAATGCCACTTTACCAAGTAACAGTGAAAATTAGAAGGGTCATTTGTTTCAGAAGCCGTGTTTAAAAAAACATTATTTAACAGATCTCTTCGCGCATTCTCTGTAAACCAAATAATTCGGCCTTGAAACCCATTTCCCCTAAGCAGAATTTTTTCTACGGAGACGTGGCCGTAAAGGAAGTTAATATTCTCAACAATTTATTTAAGAAACAAATTAGGACTTCAAATAATCTGACATTCTTGTTGAGATGCCGAGATCTCAACCTTATTCCTAAAGGC
>JAVFBZ010205827.1:0-13451 GCA_032466195.1 Katharina tunicata
TATCCTATAGGAGACCATTTACATTCCGCACAAATAAAAATCGACATAGAGCAGGTAACAACAATAAAATTAAACTATTTAGCTACGAACTACAAAACAACCAATGCAAGAAAAGTCAAATCACCTGATAGAGGTCAACTGGTGTCATATGTGGATAGTTCCGATCAAGGGCCAGAAGTCTTGCTATGGCGTTCACGGCTATATTTAAAATGCCGAGTACTTACACACCAAATTGAATCAAAGGGCCGTTTTATACAAATGCTGGATCCTACGACAGAGTAGAAAAGCCACGTTTGGAATTGTTTTCCTTTTGGATTATCTCCTAATTAGGATATAATAAGTACTTACTAGTATTAGGAGATAATAGGGCCTAATTCGTGCTTATTTCTCTTAATTCGAAGATGATAAGCCGTAGTTAGTAGTTATTATTTCCTAATTAGAACTGGTTTTCTCCTAAGTAGGAGATGGCAAGTCCTAATTAGTAATTAATATGTATTAATAAGTACTTATTTTCTCTGAATTAGGCTATATATCGGAGAGAAAATATTTCCCAACGTGGCATCTACGCGTAACATTGGGTCTGATACTAGTTAACTTGAACATTCACGCATAATACATTCTAGGAATAAACCAATTTGCAAGTAATTGCTCATTCGTCGGAGAACAACTATGATTGACAGACAATAAGTTGATTCTTCATCAAATGAATTCTACCTGGAATTAAAAGTTCAAGAAAAAAATAATATTAACACATGTTAACATTTCGTTTTCGGCTAGCATGTTTTGTTGTTAATGATAAACCTATATTAGACAGCTTATTGTACATGTACGTATAGAAAAGAAATTCCAATTTCCCCATAAGCGTTCAAATAATTCTACTTCTTTATTTTGTAAACATATGTGATTTTCCACTTTTAAATTTTGACTACAAATGACAGGTTTTATTTTTGCCACATCTACTTGAGTGAATATAATGTCCACGTTACAGTTAAACTCATATTAAATGGCTTTATAAAAACAAATAAGACTGGATTTACCAGGGACACAATCTGATTAATATAAGTTTACATAATAGAACACGTTCTATTCGTAAATCGCTTGAGGAATCGTATGCCTCTGAGCCTCGTTGATAAAAAAGATGGTTTGTATTTAAATCTTAATTTAGCAAAACGAACATACATACACTCATACTTTGATTTATTGCACAGCGGTCCCATTGGACAGAATGATTTGCGCCACGACTAGGTTTGTCTCATGATTAGTGGTGAATTAAATATAAATAAACGATCATTCTGTTCGCTGTGTTAACAGAGTACTTACACAAAATATTTCACAACAGTAATGGAACACATGAGTAATTAATAAATCAAAAGAGATGACAGAACAAACAAACTTAGCCACAATATGAAATACTTTGCATACCGACTTGCTAGGTTTAACGTTTAAGGAAGGATACAAAATTTCGACAAATCAGAATAAAACCCGACGCGCTGTCTATCGTACAAATGAGAATAAAATAAAAAGTGTGAGATGGTATCTTCTACCTGACCTATACTACATAATGCTGAGTCTATGATATGAACACGCACGATGGAGATGTTACCCGACATCAGCTTAAAAATGATGCTTACAGTGTGGCGAGATGACAAACATGTTTTTTGGTGAGTTAACATAGGGGTTGAATTGGTAAAAAAAAATACTTTCTGTCTTCGCATTATCCCAATCACTCTGCCAAAGATCCTTAAAATAAGATTTCATTAGGTTCATCATTTCTGTAACAGAAAGAGGAAGGTGGTGAGTTAGGGCATTAAAAGACAGTGCCGACTTGGCTAAAGAATCCGCCAACTCGTTACCCGGAATACCAACATGCCCTGCAATCCACTCAAGACAAACAACGACACCGTCATAAGCTAACACAGTCAACAACTACATAATTTCATTTACAAGAGGAACATATTGCGAGAAGGGGCCGCGCCTGGCTCTGTGGTTGAGCGTTGAACTACGGAACCCCCTTCACTGTACCCGGAATAGGTTTGATACCCCTGTGGACCTTAGATATATAAGGGAAGTTTTTCCGGTTGCTGCGGAGTTCGTAGGGTGGATTTTACGAGGTTCCTTCCCGGTTTTCCACCATACACCGGCAACGCAAATTATTAAGATTAGTAAGTCGTCATATAGGTGAAATGCTCTTGAGTACGACGTTAAACACCAATCAAACAAAGAAACAATTTATGCGAGAATAAATTAATCCTTTGTAAAGAACTACGAGACTCGCTAAAACCAACAGAAACCCTTGGCTTGAATTCATTACCTGACGTTGGACCTCCAGATCACCTGTCCCTGTATCAGCAAGTGAAGCAGTGGCTCTACATTTAAATGACTTCCTCGTTTTGCTTATGCAGTCATACAGAACATCGTTTTCCTTAGGAAGGAGATCAGCGCTGGCCGAGTTGTTAAGGCTGCATAGCTCATCGAGGCCACTTTTTTTTCAAAACACTGAGGGGCTTGGTTAGCAAAACGAACCTGTTTAATTTTCATTTTAAATACATATTTTGTTGCAAGAATTCGATGAATTTGCTGAATTGAAAGCAGTGCAAATTGCACTATTTCAAGAAACAAATAGATGATAATAAAAACGAGCCCACTGTTAAGGTTAAATTTAAATTTTTGGGGAAATATTAAAAAAGACTCAATGTTTTGTGTTATTTTTTTAACCACATTTCATGAGCCAAAATATGTCATCTAATTAACTTGAATTTGAAACTGATAAATCAATCAAATATTTGGCAATACCAAACAAGAATGAAAACTGAAGTACAGCAAATACAATTATCGTTGGTATCCCATATATTTGTTGAATGCATATCTGCTATTGTACGTTCCTAATATGGCATATTGAGTTGCCTCCATGCTTTTAATACATCCACCCAAAATTAATATATTAATATTATTACCAATAAATCTGGGTCAATATATCGGTCAAGCCAGTGTTATAGTTTGAAAAGCTCGTGCCACTTTAACAACAAACGACTGTCTACCAACCACAAATGTATCTTACTACTAAAACAATAAAAATAACGTTTTGCCTTCTTAAAGCCAGACAAATATAACGGTATTGTACTGATTAAGAAAATAGATCACAACGTTGGCTTGATCGAGTGACACACTTCTTGGCATAATCAACGAAAGGCAATTATTTGCAAATAACCTATAGGCCATATCTCGACACGTGTGCTTCACGCAAAGGTGTTGACATTATAATTAAACTCCGAGCTGTCAGACAGTGATTGCTGTAAGAAGCTATTTATTTGAGAATGGCATCCTTGCGATAGCTGACAGCGCGAAAGATATTGAAGTAAACTACAGAAAAACTATAGATTTCTAGTTAATTTTAAAAGGTTGATCCGGAAGTCGAGAGCGCCTAGGATTTTAAGAACGTCATTATTGTTGAGTTAAATCTGCTATTGTTGAACTATTCTTGAATAATCATTGTTGGAACTAGTTATCACAGTACGAAAGCTAAGGTTACTGTAAGACCTAATGGGTCCACGTCATTGGATACAGTAGAGGATAAAGAAACACTTCTTGGGACAGGGGTGGTATCTCGTGCAGACGATTGTTCAGACACCTACAAAATTCTCATTTGTGCTCGTCTTTTATCCCTTTGAAAAAGTTATTAAAATCTTGTGGTGTCACAACAATGGAAAAAACCAAATGATATAACCCTTTTTTCGCATTTGTCGTTTATTTGTTTTGGCTATATACAAGTATTCCGTGTTGGATTTATAGAATCATTATGAAACTAACAGAACACTATAAAGTTGTTAAACAGTATATTGATTGTATGATTAGCGGACACACTGGCTTGCAAGTGTGTACTGTTTATAACATTTTAGTCAAATAAATGTCCCTATTTATTAATTCATCGTTTGTTACACCTTTATCTGTTTTCTTTGTTGTTTTTATTTAATCTTTTTTAATTCACAATGTTTTAAAATATTGCAAAACATTATTGATGTTCATTTTATTTCTTCCCATGGAATTGAAAATCGCTTAATTGGACAAGTTAAAATCGGTAAGTGCAATAAATTAAATTACACATGTTTATTCAGTACTTTTCTGTATATTTATATAAGGATCACGTTGAGGGATAACAACAACACAGGACTCTACATCTAGCTTATGGGTGACATCATAATTGACATTCTTGGACTTCCGCCCTCCAGTGCAACTCAAATACAAATCCTGAAAAATAAGATCCAACTTTTTGTTCAGTCCACAAGCAATGCCATCCCATTGGATATAAATTTACTCTCTAGCATCGCAAAAAAAAATATCATAAAGATGGTTATGAGTGACAACCAGTTGCAATTAACGTCATGCTTGTCTCAGAGTTTTTTCTTTCACAGGTGGTAATTTTTGGCATTAATCTCTCACATTCTGACAGGTCCCAACTTTTATCGGGTTTTACTTTCTGCGATATGACAGTAACTATGAATGATGGTCAGCCGTGAAGAGCCTGTGGACATAAAATATTTGTTCTGTTTTTCTTCACCTCATCTTAATGTTTCGATATTTTTCTGTACAATTTGAGACATTTATTGCTTTAGCTATTCGCCATGGTAGACCACCCTCAATAAATTGGCCAAGTTTAAGATATATCAGGATTTTATGTTACCAGCGCATTCACATGGAAGTCATTGTCTTTATACAAAATAAACTTCAAATAGTCTATGTGGTCTTCTCGAACTTGAAAGTTATAAAACATACATTCAATGATGATAATTTCGCCTTTTCTGAACCGCAATAACATGCCTAACATGGAGTTAGTGGGATCGGTACCATTAAACAACACGTCCTTCGAACAAGCTCCAACAAAGTTTGCCAAAGAATCGAACTTACTACGAATTTTACCCTTTTTTATGATGCACACCAATTAACTGTAAATACCAACTATCAGTTGTTTGAGGTAGTGGAGGGACCAGTTCTGTATGTCCGTTTCAAAAATGTGCATAAAGTAAAAAAGTTGCTGTTTTTTTTTTCATTACATTCTCACTTAGACTATTATGCAGAACTTTGGCTCTCCTCGTTGCCTGAGATTTAATATTGGGGATGCGCGACGAGCACTTTTAAATGGCAACGGGGGGACTTAAACTACTACTACTACTATTATTAAAACAAAAAACTCTTGGTTTTCTACTCGCATACCAACTTTATCATCATCTGGGTTTTTAGTGAACACATCCTTGCCAGTGCTTAAACTAAATCAAACGGCATAGAGTTAGGGGTGTCAATACAAGTCGGACTTTTCTCTCTTCTCTCTGGTTGGGTACACAGTTACACGCAAAAATGACTGGTACGTCGATTATTGCATGGATAAGCTTCACTCTTTATGTTACAGTAGTCAAAGAAATCTGACTTTGTCACCGATGGATTAATTTGGTCGTCGATATTGACGTACTTTTGTTTGGCCAGGTCTGGGTTTTTTGTTTATTGTAGACATTAACTAAAACCGTTTGCGGGAGTGTCAGTGATTGTAGTCTCCCCACCGCCATGTGTTGACGATGTTTGTTATTCTTTTCTGAAGTTGCAAAGTGTTTCGCTTTTACACTTCCTGCTTTTTAAAGGTTCTTGACAATCACGACTCAATTGAGTTGTAAATGCACTTTATTTAAAATATACCCCACAGTCTTTCAATATTGTTTTGCTCTCGACGAATGATTTGGCTTAAAATGCTCTACATTCATCCAGAGTGTGGTTTGACCAATGTATCTGACATTTGCTATTATTTCTTCAGTTGTTGGGGTTCCGTTTTTTCCACCTTTGGCTGTAGTAGTTATAGTTTTAGTTTGGTTCGGTCTCTTCCGGTGGTAATAAGGTTACGAATGAACAAAATAGCCGAGCTTTTTACCTTCTTTGTTTTTATTTTATAACTTGATATGTCTATTAGTCTTGAGTCCATATGGTAGAGACAATTGGGACTATTCACAAAGACGAGTCATACTAAGTTAACAACGTAGAGAATTGCAATTATAAAAGAATGGCGGGAAATAAAGCTCTAAGCGATCTTGTTCTATCCCTAGCATGTAAATAATTCCTTTTGTTTTACATGAGGTGATATAAAGTAGTCGTATTTTTAAAATTAACATATCTTTATAAATGTAAACAGAGAAAAAAAAAATGTGTATATGGTTATAACATATAAACACATAATACATATAAATGTATTTACATATAATTCGCTAGTTCTACCGTGAACCTCTGTAGCTCAGTCGGTTAGAGCGTTGTCCCTGCTAGCCAGAGACCCGAGTTCGAATCCCGGTGGAGGCAAGCAAAATTTTCTTTCTCTACATTTATACAAAAACATATACACACAAATACATGCACATATACATGCATACACTATATACACTATATATGTATAGTATAATATAGTTTACATGTCACAGATGGAAATAGCCAGCCGTCAAAGCTCTCGTTACAGCCAAAAAGTACACTTATTCATCCAATTAGTGTACATAAATTTGCAGTTTGAGAGAATACAGCTATGTGTGAGATCCATTATACACTACCGCGCTTCCCAGGAAAAACAAAGATTCATTTCCGGTCGTTGTTCCGGACAAGAAAGATTTTAAGTGGAAATTTCATAGTGGCACAAGTTGATCTGAAATCATTCTGAGCTTTAATCGTCATGCATTAGGTAGCCAGTTTCCATTAGCACAACGAAACCACTTAGATAACATGACAGACCTGTTGATATACCAAAGAATCCCCATCGGAATAAATTATCGAGAACCCGGAAGCATTGAAAAGTGGCAACAGACAGGTATTTGCAGAGAGAAGTTAATGGTGGAACTGATTGAACTGTGGTTAGTGTGCAACTCATGACAGGATGTTTTTAATATATCATTGCGTGGAAATTCCAACAGCAGAGGCGGATCTCACGTCATTTATAAAAGCCACTTTGCTGAAATACATTTTCAATACTTTGTATACAAAGTATTGAAAATGTATTTCAGCAAACTGGCTTTTTTAACTGCCGTCCACAAAGCATTATTTCATACCAATTCTTCAAACTAACATAGTAAATAAGAACAAAAAACATAATAAATAACAAAACGCAGTACCAAACTACTTCTTACATAGATAAATGTTTGCCTTTTGGAAAAAAATATATATGGAAGAAAATAATACAAAAGAATTGAGCCTTCAACAAGTTCATCCATACTTAATAAATACCGTCAACAAACTACCACTGTCAATATAGTGGACTGCCATAGAACAAGTGTTAAACGATCTTATTTCATACTGGTAATGAAACAAATTCAAGAGCTGTTTCAGAATACCACAATTCAGGATAGCAATTTTACATATTTGAACTAATAGATGGAAGTTTGTGTTCTATAGAATGAATTGTACAGGATATAAAAGTCAGTTCGCTACAGTATCTGTCGTCGTTCCGCTCGATGTCGGTTAAGCAGCACCTTTGTTCTGTGCATGAGAATCCCATGATCTCATGTTTTTGATAGGGCACTTATCGAATCAAAAGTAACTATTACTATATTACTATTATGTTATCCAGGAATTCGTTGACACCAACAAAACTGTAACAACAAAACTTTTGAAAATAATCATTGTACATGGATACTAGCCCAGAGAGTTTTCGTTTGTTCTATTGATATGTGTTTCGTAGCGATGCATCATCGCACTTTTTTTTTATAAATAACATAACAACGATCACAACGTTTAACTTCTCCGGGAAAGGCCACTAAGTTCAAAGGCTTGTCATGTTGTGTTATCTTAGATCTGGGGAATATTTATTAACATAATACAGCAAAATAAATATTTATTAACATAATACAGCAAACATGTTATGGTTGTGATAGTGTTCCAATTAACTATTGTACACAACCCTGGTCAAATAAATAAAATACGCTTGATCACGGCGTTAAGCTCCAATCAGTCAATCAATCAAAAAATCTTAAAGTTGATATACAGTACTACACATACTGGACGTTTAGTACGATACAAATTATAAGCTTTACCAAACCGTCACAATTAACTTTACCTATAAACCATTATTAATTCACTAAAAGTGATACATTAAATAAGACGTTTGTGTTGTGATTTATTTATTCCTTTTGTCACATTAGCAAAGCCTTTAATATGTTTAATATATTAATGGGAATGTCATTGCGGAATAATCAGCACTCTTGAACAAGAACCTGTAGCGCCATACAACACGTCATCAGGTGCTGCATTAGTTAAGTATTAAATGTGTTTAATCTGTTAATGAAAATGTGTCTCACCTCGATTAATCAATAATCATAACACTGATTAGTGAGAAGATAAAGTGTTTCTGCCACTGGAATAATTAGCTAAAACATTCAAGAGTCATTACTGTGTTTGCTCAGTTCACTTTTCTTAATCCACATTATTGACATTATTGACAAGGTCAGACGATTAGCTATCGGTTCAAAGAGGTGTGCACGATCATATAAATTTGACGAAAATAAAAGTCCTGTATTTATATCCAACTTAAACCTGTTGTATTGCACTACAGATTCTTCAACAGAGCTGATTATCCAACTATTGGCTTTACCCAGCCTATAGTATATCGGTCGACTGAAGAAAATATTACAATGGACAGTGGATTTATTTATCAAGGTAACTGTGGGGCCCAGGTGGGGCACATTTCTACATTATAACGCACCTTTAGTTTAACCTTCCAAATAAATAAAAACTACTTATGTCCTATACCACCCAGGAAACAATCCTCTCCGAGATAAATTTAGCAGTATATTTTTCTGCAATGGACCTTAGGCCCTCTTTAAAAAAAGATAGGTCAACATTAGGCCTCATTATTCAAATATGTCAAATAGACAAAATTGACAAATATGTATTTTTCTTCATCATACTAAAAACAATGAAGCATTCAACCTTTTACCGTTCACTTGAATTTGCTGAACGACAACCTTGATATTTCAGGGATGTTAGCGTCTGAAATGTGCCGAGTCTTAGGATACAAAATTCCACACTGACACAGTAGCATTGCAAGTCGATAGACTTAACTGGGTTAATAGTATTAAATGTATTTCATTGATCTAAATAAGCAGGTGTGTTTGTGAACGGATTTTTGTTGTTCCTGTTGTACACAACCCGACCATTGATTTACAGGAGTGGAACGACAATTTCCGTCTCCATAGTAAGGTTGACAATTTAAAAAAATTGGTCGATTCAATTTGGAATGTTTTCTGTGTGAAAATTCGTTTTGTGTGTGTCTGTCTTTATGCAACATTTTCTGTCTGACAAATTAGGCCTGGCATTTGCCAGTGTGGAGAAATCACTTGAACTTGCAATATACTACAGTATGTTACTGCTCATTATCTTACAATATAATTGATTATGAGATATCCGATTTGTCAAATCAAAGAAGAACAGCTGTATTGCTGAAGGTCTGCTTTAAAAAAAGAGCGCCAATGAATCAAAGCGTTGACAGAAGCTAAGCCCACGGCATGCCTATTTAAGTGTTGTTGACCATCGGACAAAACGGAAACGGATGAGTTGAAATCAATTAAATCATTCAGTCGAGTTATTTCTAACAGTGAGAACTGATCATGCATCCAATAATCTTTATCTTAACAAAATTCTACTGACTGATGAAGATATCCAAAGGACTGAAGGGTCGACAATATCTATACCTGCAGACCTTTTCAGGTATAAATCGCCGGGTTCTCTGTAATAATCTGCTCCGACGCCTCTTTGTAACTCTGGATATATAAAAAGTTCATTCCTGTGTAATTCACGAACGCTTCGCAATAAATAATGTTAGAAAGCAATGCTTTAGGGCGACGAATTAACCCATATTCGCGTGAAATTAAAATATCAGCATTGTCTATCAAGCTTCTAGAGAACATTTGATGTGTTGCAACAGGCAACAACCTCTTCAAATCTCAAACGAATATTATAATTCATGTTTCCGGAAGCTTTACCAGAAGTAAGATAGTCAAATCGAGATTGGGATAGACAAATCATTGATGTTAAATCTCGCTGGCTGGAAAGGTGAATTGTCCGACATTAACATTGTTTTATTTTATGATACCGTCACACAATCTGTTAATGGCATTGCATTACTTGACCGGTACATCCTACACTTCGACATATTATCAAATAGATTTCAAGCTGTTTCCATACGACTAAACAAAATTAACTTTTTGCCTAGAAAAACAATACCGTTATAGGTTTGAAACGTGTTTAGATATCCCGCTGGTCATTACCTAAGTCGTAAAATAGCATTTCTTCTTCTGGTACTTCTGGCAAGTTATTTGCGAATCATAGCGGCAAGAAACATCATAGTGGTAAGCAGTTTATTCTCGGTTTACGTCAGACTACATTGAATTGTTTTGAATTTCCAAATGCTAAAATTCCGCCTCATAACAATGGAGAGTGTGTTTCTTGATTAAATATAAATTTATAATCGATCTCAAGCTGGCTATTTCTAATAAATTGAAACTGACATTTGCCAAATTCAGCTTTGAACAAATTTAAACAGAACAGAAGGAAAAAAATATTAAATAATGTATTTGAGCAAGTTCAAGAATTGTACGTGGTCGTCAGAAAAAAGAGAATAGAAAGACAACCAGGACTGAAACTGTTACGATCCACTTCCTTGTCACGATCCTCTCAATGCAAGTACTTACAAGAACTGAGATATATATTCACTAAAGAACAGCTGTGTCCATCGACGAACAAATGCAGGCGTGTACAAAATAATAAGTAATTAGTATAGCTAGCCAAATATTTTTCTTACGCAGTTGCTTAACGATAAGTAGCATTTCGATTCGAAGCTTGATATAAAAAAAAAAACGTTTACAAAATAACAGTTGTATAAATTCATAACCAGTCTGAAAGACCCATGTTTTGTTTATAATATATCGACTTATGAGAAAACAGTTTTCATTGAACAATTTCTGACAACACACCGACGCTTTCGTACAGCCACTCAAATAGATATAGAAAAATGGCTGCCACTTGTTTGAGTTAAATTTAATGAATAAATAAAATATTCTTCGATTATTTTTAAGTTTCTCTCAACTTGACATTTGTTATGTTCTGAGAAATTGTACTTTAACACGCAAACATCGAAGGACTAAATTAAAACATAACCTACAAAATTATTCAAAACTTCTGGTGTACTAAACACCGTATTACACAATGCAAACCCCGACAGTCTGTCGGATAGTGTCATCAATAGATCAATCAAAAAGATATCAAAGATCCGTTTTCCCGACGTTTTCCGAAAGATAATCGATCCAACAGAGACCCAATAACAACACAGCTTGATATGCAATGATTCAAAGAGAAGAACGTTGGTTATAAGGAAGCCATTGTAGGTAACCGTGAACAAAGCACTTAAAGATAATCGCTGTATCCTGGTAATATCGGTGAAAAGTCACATAATATATAGTTGTCACTCTGGAAGCTCTGTGTTTAAAATGTCACCTACCAACGGTTACGCGGTTATTAGTGAACGGTAACCCCACCAAGTGTTAGGTCAAAACGATCTCAAACCAACCCGAAATCTTTAAGATCGAACAAAAGAGCCATAGGGTTGACATGGTTAACAGTTCTCCTCCCTCAGTTAGATTATAGACATATGAAGAAAGCCATTTGTCGTAAAAAGCCGTCGTAAGTAGCTAAAGAAAAAATGTGCGGATGGAAAATATTTTTAATTCACTTTGTAAAGTCCCTGTGACATCGACACAGCAATATTATTTCCTTTCCCTGGGGAACATCGGCAATTAATATTTATATTGACAAGTTTCCGAAAGCTAAACCAGAGATTTGATGACAAAGTGCGGATAGACACAGCGTTTGAAATTTAATCTTTATATATGAATTGTTAAGAAAAATTGGCGATCGAAAGATACGAGAAATATTTTGCTGTAGTTGCTCATCAGGCTAATCGGACACATGAGCATGTACAACACTTAAACTTTGACAAGCAATACGTTCGTTAGCATTCGCGAATGGTTTGTTCCAATCTATGGTTATTGTACTTAAAGCTGTATTGTTGAAAGAAGAATGCTGGTACAAGATATTATGTGACCTGAAATGTTTTGTGATCTGAGCATGAAAGTGCCTATTGGCTACAAAAAAGGGAATGATTTTGAATCTAAAGAAAACATAAACACGATGAAGAATTCTTATAAATGTAAGGCTCGGTAATTACTATTATGCTAATTTCTGGTTAACTTATAAAACATTTAATGCAACTAGACGATGATCCCACAAACCTTGTCTTTCATCACTAATTAGAATACCTGCCGATGGCCCAAGTGTTCTGGGGTATTTTGCCTGTATAACTAAAGATATGGACAGTGAGCGATTTGTAACAAGATACCATTCAGAGCGTAAAGATATCACTCCGAACGAGATCACATAGAGTGTTCACAATCTCTTGATCTAAACCACAAAGAACACGACGAACAACGCGCATAATTCATTTTCAATGGACGAATAAGTTTGTTCGTTTAATTAGTTTTTTAACGTTGAACTCAATAGTATTTTACATATATGAGGAGTGTGCGTTGCCGGTATTTAGTGGCCAACAAAAAAATCCAGTGATCCCCACAGCCATCAGAAAACTTTTCCTCTAAAGCTAAGGTCAACCTATATCGGGTACAGTGAAGGTGTTTGGACTCCCATGAAAATGAAATCACTAAAATTGAGATGAAATAAAGAATATTTGCATGTAGGAGCCAACACCACTCAACTCTTACCAAATTGTGAACGCCATAGCTTATGGAGATTGGTAACGGCACTCTCAATAGATGATTGACACAAATGGTCAGGCATGATCTAGGATTAATTTATGGAAGATAGTTGCGGTTGGGGAATCGAATCTGCGATATCAGGCTTGTTTTATCATTTTACAAATATGTATGAGCAAAGATTGGGGAGGGGGAAATTAACAACACAATCAGATCAGTTTTAAAACAACTGTTCTTCATATAAAAATGTGCATTAAGTAAAGACACTGCTGTATGGACTGGTTGTGTTAAGTTGATGTTTGAACCTGACCATAAAGTGCATCGTTTTATAGTCAAACACTTTTGATAAACCATGTTTGTTCCGTTATAATTCAAGTCTTTATACCAACATTGTCAAAGGCACATCAAACGACCAAGGCATCTGTTGAAAGAAATCGTTTGATCCTGATCAAAGTAGGTTCCATAACGGTGTTTAACTGATAAAAAAGACATTCATGGTTGCTGTTCGTCAGATAAAGTTGATACAGACGCTGACACAATGGCATTAGATGAGACAAAGATACAAAGCCATGGGATACAAAGTCAGATTGGAATCAATGAACTCGATCAATTGAGTTTCGTTTTGTCAATACATTAGACGGCCGTCAAACGAATGTCAAACGATCTTTTGATAGCTTG
>JAVFBZ010205849.1:3109-13448 GCA_032466195.1 Katharina tunicata
GTATTATTAAATCTGATGGAAATTTACTTGTCACATGTATATGGAGAACAGCGACACTCTTTAATCCAAAAGTTTCTGCTTTTCTGTGGCCTACATTGCAATCTTTTATGTGATGAGACAACAGATTAAATTTCCCAAGTGGCCTATTGGTTATGCCTTAAGGATGTGGATCAGCCCGTTAGTCGTTCTATCACATTTATTAATATTTTGAAAACGAAACAGTTCTTGTCTGGAATAAGTGGTGGACAATAAATACACTAATGAAAAGTAGACAGATGAGAATTGTACACTGTTTATTAATGTTGGGCTAAGGTTAAATAAGCCAGGGTAGTTTTGCAATGAGACTGGAAGGGTTAAGCAACTCTGCATGAAGGAATGGCCAAGGGTCTCTCTCTACTCTTTCCTCTTATGTTGACTTGATTGTCCCTTAAGCCGGTGTTAACCACAAGAGATCGGATCTTGAGTATTTATATATACACGCTGTGTTATAGATAGAATATGGCTTGTGATGCATAAGTAAAGAGGGAAGGGAGTTAAGCTAGCTGATCCAAAACACACATTTCTCTCCTCTTCACTCCCAGATTAATTCATTAACCGTATTCCAAAACAACTCAAGCCTTACATTGTCTGTCTTTGCCTTCCTTTGCGAAAGAACTACACATCTGTGTTTTAGTCGTACAAAATTATTGCACTCTCTAAGGCTCAATTTGCCGTCTTTCTACAGAAAATAGTTCAACATCTTTCTGGAAGTTGGGTTTCCATCGCACACACGATATCAAGTCGCCACTGATTGGTTGATCTCTGCCGAACGAAATGACGTTTTTGAAAGCGTGGGAAAATAGAGCTAAGGAATTGCACAACAACGCCGTTAAGTACCTGCTCTTATAAGTTTAACAAAAATGTCATTTATATAATACATACCATGTCGTCATGTCTATAACACTGGTCTATTCTAAAACTGTATAATCTTCTGTTGATAATGCATTTCCCATGTGTTTACAACTTACAAGTCTCATTTGCGTACATGTTTTCAAATTTGAAGCCTGGTATATAATAATCATTGGCTAGATGAGTCTAAAGTAAACGAGACACCTCATGGCGCTTTATGAATGATCAAGATTAGCCAATCAGAAGCGACTTATGGTTATCGTTTGTGCGTTAGAAATCCAACTTTCGGAAAGGTACAGGAAAGGAACGGAAAGGCATTGAATTCATCACATAGAAAAACAGTGATTTGAGACTTAAAGTGGTGATTTTTTCATAGGACTTAACAATATGGATGTGTAGATCTTTCATTGAGGAAGATAGAAATGCAGGCTTTATGTAATGCTTTGGAATAGATTTATTGACTAAATGTGGAACAGTTGGAGTGAGGAAGAGGAGAAGAGTGTGTGTTTTCCACCAGTCAGCTTTTCCGCCTTCTCTCTTTACATATGCAAATTATGACACATAGCCATATATGTCACTAACACCTATAACACCTGTCACTAACACCTATAACACAAAAACATGACGACTGAGATGGATTTACAACTTCTGGGTACATGTATATTGCCGATATACCCAGAAGTTGTAAATCCATCTCAGTCGTCATGTTTTTGTAATGTTCCCAGCTTCTAAATGCGGCTTAAACAAGATAAACTATAACACAGTGGTTATACATATGTATATAATTACTCTAGATCCGAGCCCGTGTGGTCTAAACTGGTCTTTGTATTTGAGAGTTATTACAGTATTTTAAATCAGCACATCAGCACATAATAATATATACAATAGTATAAAGAAAAGAAGCACATGTTTCATGATGTCTAGATATATTCAAACAAAAAAACTAAGAATTCTAATTCAGTATTATATATCAGTACATAATATGACAATAAAAAATATTATATTAAAGCTGATAAAGCATTTCACCAAATGATAAAAATATTGAAAAAAAAAAAATGAGGAAGTTTTGACTCCAAACCACAATATTGACAATCCCTTAATACATTTATAAAGGTACCAAGCTTTTAGTGCATACTTATGTGAGATACAAATTATTTTACTTTCCAAAATGATTATTTACAATTGTAATTAAATGAACAGGTTTTATTTTCAAAAATAATTATTTACATCGGTACTAATTCCAAATGTATATTACTTCAATACCTATCAACAGCACTGCTAACATTTTGTGCCAGCTATAATGCAAGGAGGTTTTGAAATAAATTCACTTTGAAAAAAACTTCAAATCTTTGGGTTGAATCTTAAGTCCACTAGACACGACAAGACAGCCGCACCACTCGGAAGCAAATAGAATGCTACAGATTCTGTAGTACAGTTCACATCAGGGTTGCCTGATGCGCCATAATTGCCGGAGAAGTTGCATGTACCTACAATAGCAACGTCATCTTCAACATTGTGAAGTCCTTATTTAGGCCAGTCAGCCAGCTTTAACGCTTAGGAATGAAGCGCCTTGCGTCCAATACATGTATGTATTTGCAGATGCGGCAAAACTTTCGCTTCCCATCCATGATCCTATGGAAATTGGCTTTTGTAGCAAAAAAATGTCTTAATCTTTGCATTGAACAGTTTTGATATACCAGTAATCAATTTGTTCCATTCGCTGTCAAACTGTTGTGTAGAGGCACATGTTTATAATATTTCTATGTATGCGGGTAAAAACTGTTCCACTTTAATTCATACAATTTAATTTTCCAATTTTCTTTAAAACATTAATATTTTTATTATTACTTCAGCCATGCACATATAGTATTCTAGCCCTAATAATACATGTTAATGTTAATGTACATGTATCCTTCATCCATTTTCATGTGAGTTTTGCATAATATTTAGACATTTACATTGAAAGTGGCTACAATTCTACAAAGTTAAACTGAGCTCCTACATTGTAGAATTTTTTGAAATTCTGTTTGATATTTTGGAGAAATTCAGCGGGGAACTTTATTTTAGACAACTATCTCTTAGGATAACTTTCACGAATATCTATATCACTTTGGCCCATGCCGAATTAAGACCCGTAAGACCCTAAGCACTTAAAAGATTTTAGAGCCCCCATATATATATATAATTCTATATTTAAACAATAATAAAACATAAAATAAATCTTTATTTTTGTATACTTCCACTTAATTTATATTTGAAAAGTTTTCTCCTACTGATTTCTTTTGTGCCGTAAACCATTTACCATTTCTGTGGTGCCCACTTTCCCTTAATACCTAAACACATGTTAATTTTGCTTCATGGTTAATCCAGCCCGGATTTTGTCCCTCTTGCTATAAAGGACGGTACTTTTATGATTCCATTTTATATTCATAGCGTCCTACATGTGCTTAGCACTGGAGGGACATTATCTTTCCAACAGCAAAAACACTAAAGTGACTACAAATTTAATTATTATGGTTGTGTTAAGTCGCTGTCATCTGTTATTATACTGCGCTATCATAAAAGTGAAATACCCTTTAGAACGGCGTAAAACACTAAATCAATCAATAGTTTTGTGGAATTCTTTTCGATGCTTTGGGGGGCGGCAGGGGGTATAAATGAAAAATAAATTTATGGAAAGAATTTTTACTTGATATACATATTAAAGGGACCAAATTTCAACACTCATTCCTGTCGTAATTATTTAAAAACTTTCTTTTACTTCATTATTGCTGATAAAAAATGGTTCACTGTTTACTTTCAATTCATGTTGCATATTTTATGTTAAAACTTTAATATTTTTTAAAAATTGAATATATTATATGAATAAATGAATGTAAATTTTGAGTCATCCAGGTAAATACGGAATAATGAACAACCAAATTAATCTGGTTCTCTGGACAGTATTATTTTAGACTGACCACTAGTATACTTGTGTGAGTGTCGCTCACAAGCTGACCCTTCATAACATGCGTTACCAAAGGTTACTGATATCTATATATAGTTCTTACAATATACACTCGTCACTCTGTAGAAGGTGTTTTGGTAAACATCGCAACGTCAGTCTAAAACAATACTGTCCAGAGAACCAGATTAATTTGTTTGTTCATTCATTATTATATGAATACATTATTAAACATTTTTCTCTTTTTTAAATATTTTTTTCAAGAGTAATCACATCGGGATATCAACTTATTAAATTAAATACATCATCTTATTTTCTAGATAAATTCTCAGAGACAAGTTTCTGGATAGTTAGATCTTAAAAGTTCTTAAGAGTTTTGATCGTCTTGTACAGTATTTTTTTTATACGTGTATTCAGGTCTGTCTAGAAACTTGTCTTGAAAAATTTATATAGAACATGAGATTATTTATCGGCTTTAATCAGTCGATATCCCTGTGCCAGTGTGATTACTCTTTTTAAAAATTTATATGTGCATTTATGAGAAATCATCAAATTCACCTTATTAAATTTAAGAAGTTGAACACGTACTTTAGGTATGCTAATCACACATCTGAAATATTAAGGTTTTTACATCAGACAATAGAGAAAAAATTGTGTGATGCTCTGAACAAACAGCTGAAAATATTTCTCATTGTTTGCTCATGATATCATCTACATTAACAGACATCTATTGTGTTAAAAATAACAAAGCAGCGTTGTACATAATATTGTACATGCAGACCACATAACAAATCTGGTTACAGGAATTTTTATTTTTGCCAGTTATTTAAATGTATCTCTATTGTCTTTAGATTCACTAGTGCATTAATCAAAGAAACGTGTGCAACCTGTTGTTCTCAACGGTTATTCATTCTTTACACACCTTTTTTTCTGTATACTTTATAAGCTACTATCAAGTTAAGATAATTAGTAATTTAGCTGTGTTTGTTGAAATATTTATTTTATTTTATACCAAAAATGTTATGTTTTGAATTTGAATTTTATTTATTTATAGGGTCTAGACAATATTAATGAAAGGTTTGGAACTTCTGTAGGGATATGCTTTTGTGGGAAAAGGCTCAAAACAATTTTTTATTTTTTTTGGTTTAACATTGCGACAACATCAATAACAGAAGTGCAACATCAATGTGTATCTAGGGGGGAAAAAAAACCAACTGTACATGTATGTTGATTGTTTTTTTTATAGTATAGAAAGCTAAAAAACAATTATTTATTTGTTCATGTTGTGCAACAAAGATATTCTGCTACGGAACTAATGCCATTGATTTCCTACCATAAATGATTGTTGCCCTTTTTTTGCCGCCCTCATGCTGTATTGATATTTGAACTATTGCCCTTTTCACAAACTTCAGCGATGGTTAGCAAGAGCTGGCCCCGGTGCTCTCAGAGGTTAGGGGCATCAGGAAGCCGATTTGTTGGCATCCTGTATTGAGTGCTGTGACGTTCTTGTCCAATTCTAGTGTTGAGGGTCGTTTCCTTCAACCCTTAGGCACTGTTATGTGTGTGAAAAAAAACAGAAGTACTCGGTAAACCCCAATCAATTCAAAAGAACAAAAATCTGTCTGTGTTTATGAAGAATATTTACTGCTTAAATCATAGTTTGAATACCACTCATGATGAGCGAGTGGTGAAGTAATAACTAATGAGTCAAGCAAGAACTCAAATTTTTAAAGCCAAGAACAGCTGCCAATATTTAGTTAAGAGGTCAAGGTCACATATTTAGTTTAACTTTGGAGAAATACATATTCATATTTGTTAATTCTTGTGTTAAATCATTGTATTTTTTCTTTTCTGTATGTGATATTTTGACATAATACTCCGTTGTTTTGAAAACTTAAGTTGTTTTTTTCTCGCCAGAAGTTAATAGTTTATTTATCTGACAGGTAAAAGATGTCATAATTAAAACACTTGTTAATTGTCCAGTGACTGTCCTTTTAACTAGAAATAATCAAATTGTATTCCTGTTCGGACTTGTCACTATACTTCTGATTTTTCTTCTTCTGCTGAAGAAGACTATCATGCTAAAAGTTTACTTTGTTGTTAATAACCAAAAGACTAAATGGAATCGAGATTGTGTTTGTAAAGTATTTCCAAAAATTAACAAACTCATACAGTAAACACACACAAAATAGACCTTCGTGTATTTACGATATTTTCTAGAATTTACTATTTAACAAAACTGATATTTGAAAAGCTTCAAAAGTTTATTTTATTCGATGTAAATCAAATGCTATTTTGTCAATCAAATAAGGGGTACTAATTTGTGTTAAAAGTGTATGATTTGAAGTTATTTCTTTAAAAAAAGATTTTGGAAGATAATTAATAACCATTTCATGATCAAAATGCAATTTAGAGTCTGGATTTTGGTCCGTAGCAGCTCTAATTTAAGAAACACAATTCTTAAGACAATTATTGTGAATTCTTTTTTAATTAATATTTGTTTTCAATAACTATTACAGAATTGAGATCAAAAATATTTAATTGAAAACAATATTTGTATACATAACTATATTTGGTTGAAATTTTTTATTTACACTGGAATGTCACTATTATTTGCTAGTATTCAGATTTTCTATGGAAAGTATTGTTTGATAAACATACATGTTCAGTTTTTGTTGAGAGGTTTCCTTCCACCATTGGTCAGGCACCCGGTAGAGTGAGTAAAATAATGCTGTTCCCCCTAAAACACCTGCCATAGAAACAAACAAAACGAATTGCTACCAATAATATAAAATAGCCGTGAATAAAACCCTTATTTAGCAAAGGATTGGTAACCATGGGTGAAGATTTTCTTAAGTTTGTTACAATGGGCCTAGATACATTCTAACTAAATAATTAGATACATTCTAACTAAATAATTAGATACATTCTAACTAAATAATTAGATAATTAGATCGTTCTAACTAAATAATTAATATTGTTTATCCCGTTTCTTTAAAAAGGCAATGTTACAGATCTATATGAATAGTTCAGAATTGACAGAATAGAAAACTGATCTGTAGTTATGTTGAACAGGTAGGTACCTTTCGGAAATCATCGAATGTACTGCGCACATCTCGGATGTGATATGATCGTCACTGATGAGTGGTACCTTTCGGAAGTCATCGAATGTACTGCGCACCTCTCAGACGTGATCAATCGTCACCATTTAAGCTGGAACTTTTTTACAGCCTCTGGGTAAAAGTGCCAATGTAGATAGTTTCCAGAATTTCCATTTGTTTACACTAAGAATATAATTTACTTCTAAACTAAACATTGTGCATCTGAAGCCATAAGAAACTTGCTTCTTAACCTCATGCTTGCTTATATGTTTATTGTGCATATGGCAGCAAAAAGGCTTCCGGCGAACAAAATGTATTATTTTGAGACTTATTCATACACCCATGACATCCGAGCTTTATAGTGATGACAAGAAAAAAATGAGAAATCACACAAGGTTTGGCCGATTGGAACGGGTACTAATGATCTAAATCAGCTAGATGGCTGTTCGGTCAAGTTGGATTAAATTTACCATAAACCTGTTGTTTTTTTTTTTGACGAACTCCCAGGTTGTTTGTTTGAAATTAGATGGGTCTAAGTCTACAAAATGTTTAGTCTTATCTTAAATATTTTCGTCCTCAGAAAATACTGTTAATGGAAATTTGAATAATGGTTAAATAATTCCCTTTCTTCTCCACACATATTTAAATAAAAACTTACAAATCACTGTGCTGTTTAATGTCAAACCCTGTATAGTGCACCAAATAACATGAGAACAAAATATGTTAACTTAAGATGTACATGTAGTTTGTAAATGTGCTAAGTATTCTAAAAGATTTTGCCAAATAAAATAATAGTAAAATTTTAAGTTTTTGCCATTATTTCTTACACAGGCTTACATTTATGTTCTTTTCCCATGATGAGATATGTTAGCTCAGTAAGAGCTATCCTGGGGCTTTCAATACTCAAGCAGTTTTAATTCAAATATCTATTTCCTTGGTGTTGAACGTCATACTCAAGAGTATTTCACTTATATGACCAAGAAAAAACCACCTAGCAATCTCTGCAGCCACCAGAAACCTCCCATATAAACCTAAGGGGCACAGAGGGATTGGGGTTCTATGAATAATGATGTACTGTAACAGTACTCCGGTTATTTCAATCGTATGACGGCGTGCCAGCCCAAACCACCCCAAAGGATGGAATCTTTCCTAAGCAACACTGGCAAGTGACAAGGATACAATTTAAAATGGCCACCACAACAAATCCACTTCCTGATGCCCCTTAGCTCAGAGGGCACAGGAACTCTCACCAGCCTAGCAGTTTTGATCCTTTGCGTTAATGAGAAACCGGCTGTCCGTTACATAGCGCGCGCGTGAAGTGGGACATCCATGAATTCATGCCGAGCACTGCTGTCAATACTTTCAAATACTTACACGTACGAGTACACGTATAACAGTACACAGCTGAGCAGCGGCTAATAGGTCCTACTTCATTACAGGGACATTAGCGGACCAGTTCTGTCGGTACCCCATTGAAGTTTTGACGTCCATTTTTACCTCGCACTCATGGGTATTTCATGTATAAGAACTTTGCTTTGTTAGTGTTTGGTGGGAATCTGAAGAAAAAAAAAGTTGAAAAACCACCCGGAGGAACATAGCTTTGTAGTTTTGATTGACCTTAAATCAAATTAAAATAATCAAGTTTTAAAAATATGTATTAGTCTTTATAAATAACATTTCAAAAATTTCATTGATGATGCAATAATTTAAGTGAATTGAAGAAGTCCAATGGTTTGTTAATTTGTTCAGATTCCTGAGACGTCATATTTAAAATTGTTGACATTTGATCAAGTTCATTAAAATCTGTCAAAATCTGTGGTTTTACGCTCAAGCAGTTCAAAACTGAGCGTTCCTTAAAAGGGAAAGATTCAGTTTTCTTATGATTTTGGCAAGGCTCCATTTCTTTCTGGCAAAAATGTTCTGAATATCCAGAATGGCACAAAATTTTACCTGAAAATTCCTGTTCCAGTTCATATTTGACCAGTTTCAAAGACTGTTTCATTTTATCTATATTTTCCGGATAATTCAAATCATGCAGAGTTTTGCACAAGAATCCTTCCTTGGAATAAATTTCCATTGACATGTCTTCTTGGACTTTCTGTCCCAGAAGTACCCTTGAAAATTTATTTTGGTCACACAATATCCTTTCTTGAGTTTTGCACCCTAGAAAGGTCTGACACGCTTCCTGGTTGTCTCCCCTGGCCACACTCTTTAGTATTTTATTTTGGCAGCTGGAAACAATGTTTTCTGATTGAAGAAAATCTATCATATGATTTTTATCAAAACGAACAAAAGGACATCCACCTTCTTCCTGATGACCAAATTCTCGATCCTGAAAAAGAACAAATTAAAAACCATAAAAACTATATTAATATATTATACTTTATTTTAGAAAAAAGGTATTCTTAACATATGTCGAAGTCTCCATTATGTACAAGACATATTTCAACAATAAATAGATCTTACATAGAAGACCTGAAAAATCGGTCATGTGATCAATGCTAAGGGCTTTTTTGTTCAGAGGATGACCTCAAATAGAGAGTGTTTGTAGAGACAATTATGGCAGAGGTCGGCAGAAAAGTCCAGTTTTAAAAATAGTAAATGACAGTTTAAACACTGGTAATAAGTTAGTTTAAATCATCGTCCATACCTGTAATGATTTACAGCAGTGACCTCTATAATTCACCCTTGACCCCTCAAGGCCATACAGATGCCGTATGTTGTATGTGTATCGTTGTTCTTCTTGTGACCAAGAGTGAGAGCATGTTTTCTTATCTCCTGACACTAGAGAGTATTCTTGTTTCCAAAACATAATGGCCTCATGGACGGGCAGTCCGATCTCCTTTAGAAAAAGCGTATACTGAATCTGAAATAAATAAAACAGAAAATTGTATTGACTGGAGAAATTTGCAGCAGAAAATTTAATACAACGTTATTTCACTTACAGGGCTGCAAAGATGACAAATCGTCAGTTGAGTATTAACTGGGTCTATGTGCACCTTTTGTGTTTTCGAAAAAATAACTTCTGAAAATTCAACAGTCCAGTTAGCCATGACTTTGTTTGATGGGGGTATTACGCCGTACTCAAAGTTATTTCACTTATATGACTGCTTGCAGGCCCAATCGGTGAAGGAAACCACCTTAAACAACGTTGGCAACATGCAAGACAGAACAAAACATTTGCATAACATTAACAAAACCACAACAAATCGGCATCCTGTGCCTCTTATCTCAGAGAGCACCAGGGCACAGGAGGCTTCCACCCAACCACCAGCCTAAGTCAGAGTTGAATAAACATTAAATAACATGTGATGACAAGCTTGAGTCCCAAAATTACACCTTGTTAATTTTGCAACGTTATCAACTCAATTTCGGTAAAACAATGCAGATAGACCTTGTTAATTCT
>JAVFBZ010205870.1:1502-13447 GCA_032466195.1 Katharina tunicata
TTGCTAGTCCACCTTGCCGTCCACAAATTATCTGATCTATTGGGGTTATTAATATTATTGTTTAACGAAAAACACTACCGTTCTATTTTCCTCCTTTTTTGCGTTAAATGAAATTCTTGGAGTTTTAATTTAAATTGCGATGTCCTCTTGCAACAGGAGAGTGTAGTCAAAGTGCTGCCAACAGGCGAGTGGATGCATTCAATGTGCTGTCAATATGGGAGTAGATGCAATCAAAGTGCTGTCAGCAGTCGAGTTCATGCAGTCAAAGTGTTGTCTTTCTGAAAAATCGACACAAAAGACGCCTGACGAATTTGCCTCGCATCCTTACAGATACTTTGCCAATCAGACAACCCTATTGTGGTCCCACCCGGCCAGGAGGAGACAACTACGCAGTTTTATGTTTTTTTACTGACTTTAAACATGTTGATCCACATGTCAAAATACTATAAATATTTATTCTACTGAATTGAGTATCTTATATCTCTTCAGTACGACGCCACCAATATATACAAATAAAACTAATATATCAATATGATATATTTCATAACTCATATTTTCACACTATGTTTTGTCATTTGTATAAAGCGGTCCGTTGTTTCACTTCGGTGACAGACCTTTTATGTAATGACAAGGCATTTTGAATATAGATGTGAACGTCATAGAGAGGCTGCTGATGCTTGACCTGATCAATTGACATATGAATAAATTTACACTCTTTTACGTGACTTGATTCGTTTGTTGCATTGGTCATTTCGACCTAATATTATACTAAATAGTTCTATTTTATTTCTTAATTTTCTTTGCTCTTACCTGCTCTATGTTGTTTTTATTGGGGCGGATTGCATTTGATATCCTATAGGATACGTTTATCTACATGCGATACAAGTATTGCCCGCAACTAAAGCCGATAGTCGGAGGGGACGGAAGGTACCGGAGATAGGCGATGTTGAACTAGAGTGATGTATTGTCAGTCTTTTTGACATCGGTACGAAATGTTAACAATCATCTCTAAATTCTTTCTAAAATGCAGACGATGGCTCACTTCCGGTTGCGCCAATCGTGCTCAACGCGTGGCCGGCTTTAAGTTCCTGTTTTGTTCCTAAGGTCTGTCGTTGTATACTTATACCCCATTCATGTTTACTCAATATACCATTCTTTCTCCTTCAGATTCAGCTCTTTGGTTGGGATATAAATGTCCAACTAATTGCTATATTAAAGATGTATGCTATTTTAGCTCAACATCTGGCAGTAATATATCTTTAAACACATACACTAGAAACCCCCACCAACAAAATTGCCACGTTGGAAGGTATCGCAACACCTTGAAACTTGAACATTATTCAATATATCAACTATTCCTAAATATCCTCTGTAAGTTTAGTACTTATGTTCTGAAAATGGTTGGAATTAAACCCAAATATTGACAATAATGGCTTCTATTTTCGGATTAAACTCCTTTGTTTATGGTTCTGTGGCCTACATGGATATTGTTATTTTAATCCAACATCCTTAAATCCACGCACATGACATACCCCGAGGATGGCCTCGTTAGAAGGTAAACAAAACACCGAGTCGCCTTGACATTTGGAGCATTATACCTCTGAATGATTTCGTTTTCTTATAGCTTCTTTTATTGTATAAGGTTTCAATTATTTACTACTAACAATTGTCTGACTAAACAACACAGCAATAGGCGGTTGTATATAAAATAATGATTTATAATAGAGAAATGTTTTGGCAAACAACCCAGTCAAAAAGTAAATATTGGATTATCTGATGCATGTGCAGCCGTTAATTTAACCCGTTTAAATCTTAATGACGCATATAGTCTTCCCTTTTGTTTCTTATTAAAATGGATAATAGTGTCTTCAAGCTAACGGTCAATGTCAATACGACTTAACGATCTATATTGGCAACTTTCTCTCCATTGAAAAGAAATTTATCTATTTTTTATAAATCATACTAGACCATGTTCTTTCTGCGTTTTTTTTGATTGGTTGATAGTTTATTCGCCAATTATTAGGCCTATTATAAAGGTTACATAGTGAAATGCCATATTGAAACAGAATTCATTTTACGTAGATTAAACAGGGTATTTATCTGATTCAACCAACATTTACCTATTTCTATCTCGGATGGACCAAAGATTTAGTTGGCATGCGGTTGGTGGAAGTTTCCTGTGCCCTGGTGATCTCTAATCTAAAGGCCATCCGGAAGCCGATTTATATTGTGGTGTCCTGTTTTTCGTCTTGTACATGTCCTGTGGTGTCAGTGTAGTTTTGGGTGGATTCCTGCACCCATTGGACTGACACGCCGTTTTATAAGTGAAATAACCGCGAGTACGGCACAAAACCGATTTACTGTGTTTTTTAATGTCAAAATTGACATAATAACACATGTGGCATTAATATCTTCAGAAGAATGTGATAACAAAAAAGTGTAAAATTGACTAAGATAATTTTAATTGATCTCAAAAATTATACCGTGTGACATGTAGAGAACGATGTCAAGCTAATTGATAAACATTGGCATAAATAATTGATAACGGATAATTGACAGAGTAAAACAGAGAGATCGGAAATGTTGCGTAAAACCATTAGAACCATGTCCGGATAAAGACGGCAACGACGGTTCGAATGCTTGATAACCCATCTGACCAGCTGCTGAAACGTTGTGCCAGATGCTTGGGAACTACGCCAGAATAAACAATGAAACGTTACATCAGAACATAATAGAGTCGAAACGTGGCGTTATCCCCCATCCCAGACAAAAAAAAAATGGTCTTACTTTCCACAACAAGGTCCGTAGTAAAACATCTGCAAGTTTACAGCAAAAATGTTGGTAATTGAGACACCAAAATTTGTTAGTGGAGATTTTCAACGATCCTGTGGTTTAACAGCTGTTATTTACTGTAGAGTTGTGAACCAACATCACCAAAGGATGTAAGTGTTTACAACAGTCTGGGGTGTAAATGTACTCACACAATGCCGGGCTTGTGTGTCGGCATGTAAACCTACAGCCGCCCTTTGTAAATGTACAACAAAAAGTGATCACAACGGATTGAACTTCTACTATTGGAAATCGCAACACAAAATAACTACTTCAACTGTAAAACTACTGTAACGTTTGTACATCATCAATGTAAGGTAATGGACCGGTTCTTCAAAAACAGTATTAATTTGAAGCCATTGTTGCTTGATGCCAAGTCATGAAAAAGAGATTATTTATGACATCACAAAGTAAACATTTTGCTATCTTTTGAACGACAGCCCTCATCATTTGGAAACTCTGGATAAGCAAGGCAAAGTCAGCATTTAATAGACCTCGTTCACCGAAGGGGGCGCGCTGCGAAACAGTTTAATGCGATTTACTCTTCAAAGGCCACGTCGTGACAACAAAGTACTGTCACGTTATGACCTACACATAACTAGTGGAGAAGACATCTATGACGCTACAACTGAGACGCCATTTCTTACGCCAAATTAGCACATCGCCTCACTTTGATTTCAACATGGCGTTTCAATGAAATTGGTCAATAACAAGTTTTTTCCATTTAACTTGGCTAAGCTCCACTGTTTGAAAAAATCATGTAGCACGTTCCGTTGACGTTGCATTGGTCCAAATTTTCTGACACTTGAAGAAGGTCACATCTGGCGTTGTGAGAGCTGTGGACGACGCCTACACATCCTAGTTCTTTCAGACACTTGACACCACATTCCGCCATCGTGTGTAATGTCTGACTCAATGTTTTGTAAAACTTTGCGAATGCTTGCACCTCTCTGGCAAAATAAATCCTCTGAAATCCAGGACATAATGGAACTATCAAAACAATAAAAACGGAGAAGAATTATTTCATTGTTTAATGTATCGGAAATTTGTAAATGTTTTAAAGATCTTTGATTACAAAACTTTCAGAAAAACCATACGCCCAGAAGCAGCAAGTGATATTCATACGATCTAGGGATGCAATTTTACACTAAAGGGGAAAAACACTTAGTTTTGGAGTAATTTTACGAAAGATGTGCTCAGATTCAGATAGAAGGTTTTACATTAATACTTTGATAGAATCAATCCTCATATTTCGTATACAGGACAGCTTATGCTAGTTCCGCCGACGTTTAAGAAGACCACGATCGTTAACAGGACGAACAGCAGGACACTACAACAAATCGGGTTCCAGATGCACCTTAGCTCAATCCGCACAAGGGCACATTGCTTCACTGATGAACCCAATGTGGTGAACGACGCAAGTTCTGATTGATTGTTAAGTGTTTACCGCCACACCCGATCCGTACGGCCTCTGATTGAAGTGGCTAATAATTTGGACAGAAGTAAGCCGGATGCTGTCAATGACGTGCGGATCGGGTGACTGCCAAGCCTAAGGGCATTCCACTTATATGGCGGCGGTGTACCTCAACAGGAAACGAAACACTATATACACATCTCTCTACAAATGCTAGGACAGAATGGATGCGATATTTTTATGCGGCCATTATAGTGAGAGAGCTTGGCCAATTCGATCTTGCGAGCTCTCCTGTGTATGACGTGGACAAGACAGATCTCTAATGCCTTGTAGATTTGAAAACGACCGACTTAAACAGATGATGTCAGATACTGCACATGTAACGTACCATATCTTTATCAAGTTCTCCTCGTATGAACAGCGGTATCCAATACGAGACATACTGGACATAATTCCTGGTCAAGATAGATTGATAGTCCAATCCATTAACCCCAATTATATCAGGCGGAAAAAATGTCCAACGAGGCCTCAGAGATCTGGCTTGTTATCGTGATACATAGGAGACCTCGCGTGATCAGAAAAAAAAGCTTGGCTTGTGCAGTATGTATAGCTGAATACATAAGGATTTGAAACATACCTGTAGGGGCCCGTGGTAACATCACACTTCCTGCTGAGAAAAAAAACCCCGAACAGTTTGATTGGTTGATTGGTGTTTTACGCCGTACTCAAGGTTATTTCAATAATATGACGGCGTGCCAGCCAAATCGGTGAAGGAACCCACCGGTAACGACGCACATGCAAGACATGGCAAAATATTTACAAAACATTAAATAAAGGACACCACAACAAATCGGCATCCTGTGCCCCTTAGCTTAGAGAGCACCAGGGCACAGGAGGCTCCCGCCCAACAACCCGCAAAAACAGTTTGATAAATAATTGTTGTGTTTTTGTCAAAAATCATTGGGGAAATCAGTCTGGATATATATTGTGACAGTTTGTTTCCGTTAAGACTGATTAACATAGTTTATTGTTGTGGCATTAAAATAAGGATTATAACAGCTGTCGTATGGATGACAACTTTAGTTATCTTGTTAAACCGGCATTTAGAAGCTGGATACATAACATACAAACATACAATAAAAAAACATAACAAAAACATGACTAAGATGGATTTTCAACTTCTGGGTATATTGATAAGTGACGTTTCGGCCTAGATGCTAAGACACTTTTCAAGCAATAGGCCGAAACGTCGCTTATCAATATACCCAGAAGTTGAAAACCTATCTTAGTCACGTTTTTGTAACTTTTGGTATATTTATTACGACGTTTGGATCTCGTTTCAGATCGTTATCGTTATCAATTAACCATTACTTGATACCTATCTCTGACGCGAGATCGAAAGGTATAACAAAAGTTGTCATCCATACAAAAGTTAGTATTTCTATTACAAATTAATATGACTGGAATTTTACGTCATACTCCTAGATATTTAACTTATCTGACTTATTTACTTATCTTTCTTCGATTAATGATCTCTTTGATATTGTTATGGAATTCCAAATTCTTGTTTATGTTTTAACATGCATGAATTTATTTGTTTATCTCGTGTATAGCGTCAAAACAAGAATTTATTTGTTTGTTTCTGTTTTTCCACCGCATTTAGGTTATATGATTGTGTGACTCGTATAATAGAATTTTATATGGATAACAACTTCTTTTTATTTGTTTTCCCATCGCACTAAGGCTATCTGTATGACTCGTATTGTATACACAAGGATAATTTCTTATGGATAACAACTTCTATTTATTTGTTTTCCCACCGCACTAAGGCTATCTGTATGACTCGAATTGTATACACAAGGATAATTTCTTATGGATAACAACTTATATTAATTTGTTTTCCCACCGCACTAAGGCTATCTGTATGACTCGTGTTGTATACACAAGGATAATTTCTTATGGATAACAACTTCTATTTATTTGTTTTCCCACCGCACTAAGGCTATCTGTATGACTCGTATTGTGTACACAAGGATAATTTCTTATAAATAACAACTTATATTTATTTGTTTTCCCACCGCACTAAGGCTATCTGTAGGACACGTAACACTTTCTATTTATTCGTTGCGACGTTTTAATCTCATTCAAGAGATTATTTTCAACTCAAAATCGCCACTTTACAACGATCACCGCTATGAGATTTCGTGACTAATAAATCGAAGAAGTTGTTATCCATATGAAATTCTTGTTGTCTTTGGTTTTCAAAATTTTACAAACGCCATTCAAATGACTCGTACCACGTTATAGCATCAGTTTAGCACTTTGACAGCATGAAGCCGGCCAATAGAAACAGAAAGACACAGTTAAACTACACGGTGCCATCTTGGGGCACTAGAATAATGTGCCAAATAAACAGGCTGCATAAACACGAGCAAGTTAGATTTCTCTTACTCCTTATAAACTCAAAGACCACCGGGAAACGTAATACGTCTTGCTGGATCCTTCCGGCTCAAAATTTAACAAACTTGTTTTATTGCTTGCTTAGATGAAAAAATAACTTTTCAAACTTTATGCTGGTGAAAAATATATTTTGAAATTCGTATTACAAAAAATAAATAAATTAGTTTACAATGAACTTGTTCAAGTCGTTGAAACAAACTGTTGACAAGGTGTTAATTGATTAATAAGGTTATTGCACTAGTAAAGCCCACTAGTTAGTAGTATCATTGCATATTTTAGCAACCATCCACTGTGAGATCATAACCCAATCAAGCTCCAGTCATATCATTCAGACAGTAGACACAATTTAATTGCATTTTTCAGGTGTTTCACATTTTGGCAGATTCTATATATCAAAGGCTTATTTCTCGAAATCTATTCATTGTAGAAAAATCAAAGTTGGTACATTACAAAGAGCTCAGTTCATTATAGATGTTTTTAAATGTGTTCTTAAATAATTTTTTAGTGATGTTTTACGATTTCCTAAGGTTTTTTTGACAAGAACTTCTACTGTTATCGTTCTAAGCAAAAAGTAAAGAAAGTGAAGCACCGGTTTTCAGCTCAAGGCCTATTCTAGTAGATAAATTAATTTATTTAGTGTTTTAGCTGTTTCTTTTCGAGGAATAGGCCTCGAAAAATACACTGTCCTTTTCTCTGTCGACTGGCCATCAACGTGTTATAATTTTGGGAATAATAGTTTGATAGTCACAAAATTTACATATTTGTAATCCTGGGAATCCAAGTTTAAAAAAAAACAGTAGCTATAAAATTGAGCAGACAGACCGCATTGAAAGGTTTTAAAATGGTGTTCTGAGTGAGTGGATTTTTGTATTATCCTATTAGAAACACATTAAGCGACATATTAAGAGACATGTGTATGGATGACCGGTCATGCCACGTTCAAAACTATTTTTTGTTCAATCGACATTCACAAATTATCAACATTTTTCGCTGTGATGCGATAAAGTATTATTTTGTTCGGTGATTTAAAAAGATTGTTTTTGAGTCATTTATGCTTGATTGAGGTACCACCCATATACTATAAGTTGGTTTAAAGGAGAAGAGAACAAACAAAAAAACAAAAACAACAAAGTCATACTCAAATTATAGACCATAGCAAGGTGTTAATAAATCTGCCGTTATATTTTTTGCATAATTCGTCGTTTTCCACTGAACGACACTTGAATAGAAATAACAAGGTAAAATGTATGGTGGACTTTTTACGGTTTCTCTTTCGCTGTGGTTGAATTTTGATTAATTTTTGGTTATTATTATTATCTACAAAAAAACAAAAAAACAAAAAAAAACAAAAAACATGGCACAGATAGTCCACCCTACATTTTACCTTGGTATTTCAATTCAAGTGTCTTTGAGTGTAAAACGCCAAAAAAATGTAATGGCAGTTTTATTAACACGTTGTATGGTATCGTCTATAATTTGGACATGACTTTTTTTGGTGCTCTTCCCCTTTAAGAAGATTATGACAAATTTCTGAATACCCGAAACACCATTGTTGTTGTTGGTAACTATCGTACATGGTTGGTCTTTCAGGATCAGTTTCAATTTCAAACTTTATTTTACGTCAGAAATACACTAAAAAAGTTATTGTGCTATCACATCAATTAAGGATTTAATTCTTCTATAAATCAGTATCAGTATCAGTAATCTTTATTAACTGCCTTTTACCTAAAGCAACATAATATTTATTTGCATATGATATAACAGCCAGTTTGTTTACATAGCGGAGTGAAAATATGATAATATTTTTAAAATATATAAAATTATATAATTTTAATATTATGATGATATTAACAACCCCACCTGGTGAATCAGTCCATCAGTCCATCAGTCCATTAGACACGAAGGTGTCTGATTAAATTGGCTTTAACAAGATTATGCAAAATTTCCGTACAACCGTAACACCATATTTAATAACTATGGTAAATGGTTTATCTACTCAGTATCAATTCCAATTTTCAACTTTATTTCTCGTGAAAAGTACGTTAAAACATGGAAACATTATAGGGCAAAGTTATTGGGCAATTAAAGGTTTTTAAAATTATTTTATCAGCAACCTCACCTCGCAAATGTCGCTGGTTCTTGAGTGGAGCTGGACAGTAATTTATTTAGTTGATTCGTGTTAAACGTGGTACTCAAGGGTGGACACTATGGTGGACACTATGGTGCTACTTATTATATAACCTGTATCACCCCACCCGTCGGAAAACTTCCTTTATATGCCTTAGGTCGACTGGGGGATTTGAACCTATACGGGTTTACAGTAAAGGGGACTCAGCAGCCCAACGCTCAAATAACCTAGGCACCGCACGGCGCCCACTTTAAGATTAATTAAACCATTAAATTAACTGAGTCTGAACAGGTAGACCGCATTAAAAGGATTTCAAAAAGTTGTTTTAAGTGAATGGATTTTTTTATTATCATATTGGGGACACATTAAGCGGACATGTGTATGGAGGGCCAACCATGCCACGTGTTTTGTGCCTTCTCATGATTATGTTGTGTTTCTCAATCGACAATCACAAGCCATGCACAATATCATCTTCGCTAGCCAATAGTTGTATTCCGAGCTGCTCTTCAATACAATACCTGGTGGACCGAGCGTACTTTGTGTACATGTTAATTCGCGTTATAGATGCTCCGTCCGCCAAGGGTTGTAATGCAGAGTAGCTCTCTGAAATAAAGTTATTGGTTAGCGAATATTCCACAATAAAGGTTATCGGTGTACAAAGTGAAGTACTATTTTGTGTAGTGATTTTAGTCGATTTTGCTGACATATTGTATTTTTTAACAGATGACCACTCACATGACATAAAATGTCCGTCACAAAAGTGCCGGATTAATTTGGCTATAATAGGATGACCATTTTTTACCTGCTCAGAAAATCGTTTTTGTTAACTACTGTAAATGGTATATTTACTCAGAATCAATTAGAATTTTAATTTCAAAATTAATTTATGTCAATTTCAATACATTAAAACGTTAACAATATTAGCTAAAAGCTATAATGCTATCGCTCTTTTATACATTTTTCTTTGTTTTATAAACAATCTTACCTGGTGAGCCAGTCGTTGTTTCTGGAGGGGAGCTGGTTTCTGTTAACAGACAATTTATTAATTAATTAATTAATTAATTAATTAATTAATTAATTAATTAATTAATTAATTAATTATTTATTTATTTATTTATTTATTTATTTATTTATTTATATTTTTGTCAAGAGTAATCACACTGGCCCAGGGATATCGACTAATTAAAGTCGCTAATTTGTCTCATGGTCTAGATCAATTCTCAGAGACATGTTTCTAGATAGACCTGAATCTCGAGTTGTTCTGGATATATATTTATTTATTTATTTATTTGGCTTGTGTTCAACACCATACTCAAGATTGGAAGTAAACTATAATTTTTCTCAGATGCTGCAGAGTGCAAAATCAGCTACAGCTAGTGAGTGGTACAGTTATACAGCGTTTTTTGTTTAATAAAAAAACTCAAGAGTATTTCACTTTTTACAATTTATACAATGATTTCAAAGATTTTTTAACTGCATGGGATTTAATACTGGTTCATTTTAATGTGCTAATTCGTCTGGCTTTGTTACGGTTTCCAAAACATGTGTCTCCAGACAAGCCTGTCGAAGCTTAGGTATCTAACATGCTTCTAAGTGGTGCATAAACTCCCTGTCAATTCGTATTTGATTGCGCCGGTAAACTAATACTATTGTCAATCTCAATCAGTGTTTAATCGACTGATTCCCGGCACATAAGTCATTTATATATACATTTATTCTATAGCCTTTAATATATGCAGCATATATATCAATTTACGTCACATTTAGCCTTTTTATATTTGGCGGTGAGGAATTTATACTTGGCGGTAAGAAACACATTTACATTGTACAGATCATGGAATAAACCGGGAGGAAACCAGGCCAGCCCTCCCCCGACAAAAGATAAACAAAAACACCTGGGAACATCCATCCCGCACCAAGGGTTCGACATTCAGTCGGCTTTGATTCTCTACACGGAAATATTTTTGGTGTCGTTTTAGAAAGTGACCGTTATCAGTATTTCCGTTTTTTTGGGATAACACTATCTGATACAGAACAGATTCTAATTCAGAATATTTTGTAGGCTAAGACCCTTTCGGAAATCGAACCCACGACCCTCAGAGTCACGCACTGAATCGCCGCAGTAAATACCTGTCACTTTTTTCAGTGTCTAGCCCGAGGTCGTTGGTTCGATTCTCGCAAGGGTCTTGGCCTGCACACAATTCTGAACTAGAATCTACTCAGTATAAGAAAGTTCCCACACCTTCCCCGCAAAAAAAGATTCTATGCACGGAGTTAGGTAGGTCAAGACAAAATCTACTCTTATCCAGTCGCAATTCCTTATAGAACAAATAGTAACGGGCTATTTTATTTATTTTATGTGACACTCGCGACTATTTTACTTATGTTGTGGTGGCCACTAAGTGATCAACCATTCTATGTTAACGCTGAACAAGAAAAACAGAGTTACCTTGTGGTGTTTCACACACAGCATTGTATGAAGAAATCTCCGAAGTTCGCGTCCAGGTGGTGCCAGTGGATTTAAACACTCTGTTTCCGGACGTCCCGGAGATCTTATAATTCGGTATGATTTCAGCAGTCGATTTCCATGTCCATGCTCCGTTCAAGTCCGGTTCTATCCCTAACCAATGCTGGGCGCCTGTATAAATCGTGTATAAATAAATGCGCATATAAATAAATGTGCATGTAACATAAAATGTGTATATATACTGACATTAAGTAATTAAATTCTTTCCGACAAACTTCACCACTAACAAAACATTTTCAAATTATAGACCATACCAAGGTGTTAATAAAACTGTCATTATATTTTTTTTGTAGAATTCGTCGTTTTCCACTGAAAGACACTTGAATTTACTATGTATCAATTCCAAAGTTAGTAGACGCATTCGTTAGTCCATTTGATAGTTATTTGTCCTAATGTAGACAACATCTTAAACCCTAGTTAAACTGAGCCAAATTCAATCACTTACAAATCTAAATAAATTCGTTTCAACATTAAAGTAACATACGCACTCAAAAGTTCGGAATTGTACACTATCACAGAATCTCATGAAAAATTTATATTTTTCTCAAGAAGTACAAGTTAGAGGCTTTCCAGTAATTCCAACATCA
>JAVFBZ010205892.1:0-11444 GCA_032466195.1 Katharina tunicata
TCGATTAACAGGGGCGCATCTGTTTCGATTAACAGGGGCGCATCTGTTTCGATTAACAGGGGCGCATCTGTTTCGATAAACAGGGGCGCATCTGTTTCGATTAACAGGGGCGCATCTGTTTCGATTAACAGGGGCGGCTCTGTTTCGATAAACAGGGGCGCATCTGTTTCGATTAACGAATACGTTTCTGTTATCAATAACATGGGCGTTCTGTTATCATTTTACTCTGCGTTTAATTCTGTTATGATTGCCTGTGCCTTTCCGTTACGATTTACGTGTGCGCCTCTGTTATGATTTACCAATATTTTTTTTGTTACGATTAATTGGTATTTTTCCGTTATGTTATGTTTTACCTGCGTATTAGCGAAAATGGTCTCGTAAGCTATCTCGAAAAACGTTTTCATGGTTTTATTCAGTTATTTATTTATTTATGTACTTGATTTGTGTTTAATGTCTGACTCAAGAGTATTTAACTTACAGGGCGACTTTGCGTTGCGGATGTATGGTGGAAAACCTTAAACAAAACTTGTAAAAACTATCTCACGATCTCCGCAGCCACAGGACAACGTCCCTTATATATACGTGTAAGGCTTCGCACGGGATTCTCACCTATAAATCTGCACGTTGAAGGGGACTCAGCAATTCAACGCTCAACCAACAAATAAACAAATCATCAGGTTTACTAAAAAAGCTAACCGGATAATAACCTGATTCGGAGGATATAGACCAAATTGATAAAGCAGTTTCCAAAACAGGTGTCCTAAGAGTTTGGAAAGTTTTCGATTTTTTTTTTCCGGAGATCTGTATATGGTAGACATATTATGTTATATTGTTTTAGTCTCATGACTATAATCATTAAAATGCTTCTCATTAATGTCCTATCGGTTTAGAAAGTTAAATATACTCTGGTGATTTTAATAGATATTTACTGAACTATCGTAAAGTTTCTGGTGGTACCAGAAATATAAACCATATACTGCTGTAGCTGTTTAATTTGGTTTCATAACAATATCACGAAGGGGTCGTGGCTCCATTGTCGTGGCTCACTTGGTTCAGGGTAACACTGTACCCAGTTCAAATTAAAACTCCTCTGTCGACCTAAGGTATATACGGAAAAATTCCGGTTAGTTCGAAACTCGCTGGCCGGTAATCTGTAGGATGGTTTCTTCCCGGTTTTCCACCATATATACATCGTTAACGCATGTTTCTTTATGTATCCTTATATAGCAAAGCTACAACACAGTTTGAATACCCGTCTCCCTCCCCGAATATCATACATCTTTAAAAATGCAGAGAAGAGTTAAAAACGGTTCAAATCCTTCTATGGACCTTTTATATATAAAAGGAAGGTTCCGATGGCTGAGAATATCGCAGACCGGTTTTCAGGTGGTTTCTTTTCGGTTTTTCCACCATACATCGATAACACAAGGTCGTCCTATTTATAAGTGAAATACTCTTGTGTATGACGTTTAACAACAACCAAATGAATAAAATCATGAAAGTTTTTCGAGAAAGATCAGGAGACTTTTTTGCTCCATACATGTATTTTATATCAATTTATTTATTTATTTGGTTCTTGTTTAGAGTCGTTGTTAACGGAATCTCACCCATAGGGCGACTTTGTTGCCTATGAATGGTGAAAAAACGGAGGCGAAAAACAGAGAAAAAAATACTTCTCGACAGCGGATAAACGTTTTCAGTATTTTTTGATGATTTTGGTTATTCATAAGAATTGCCTTTCTGAAGATCTATCCTCGAATTCTAAAATGCCACCGACAGAACTAGCTGTCCGAGACGCGTTAACAACATAAACAAACAACTAGAACTAATAAAAAAAAACAAATAAAGCGCGATTTATTTTCGCTGTGGCTATGTACATTAAAATGGACCACGCCTTTGCTTGATGAGTTGCTGGAGGCCCTCTGATTTCCATAAGTGCTGTTATCCACCAATAGCATTCACGACAGAGGGACGTTTCTTTGCGCTGGATATCAATTTCCTCGTCAAATCCTGGTTCACACCTGCCGGCCATTGGGCTAAAACAACTGACATTTCAATGAAATTAATAAGCGTATCAATCTTGATAAATCCGATCTTGTCTTCATAACAATTACAAGTCACCACTGGAGGTTTACCCCGGTTGTAAGTGTATATGCTGGCTGAACGGCCTAAATTAAGAATAATAGCCAATGATATAATATACGCCAGATCAAGTAAAGCTATAAACAATAACAACTGTGGCAAAATTGATTCAAACATCGAAATTAAATTAAACGACAAAAAGTAAAAAAAAAATTCTGATGCCACCAAACACACTGTGTTTATTCTTTTGAATAATATTACTAAGGCCCCGTTTATTACTGATGAGCAAAATGAAAACAAAATATGTACGGTCAGGATATATTCATTTTATCGTAAATGACGCCATCCTAGGCTAAACTTCCATAAGGTGACGTGATTTACGACGAGAATTTTTTGTACGAAGATTTATGAAACAACCCCCAAGTTAAATGATTTTACTTACAATGTATAAGTATTTATTATTTATATAAAGGAGAAATATCAGGAATTCATTCACTCATACATGTGTTATTTCACTGCAGTGTAATAACACTTTTGTTATTACACTGAACTTTGACCCTGCCGGACTACTTTTTGGGGTGACGTCTGCTATCTTCAGACTGACTGACAGAATGGAGGACTCCAATGTAGATTTTGCCTGTTTCAACATTGTATTGCTCCAGTGAAGAACCGAATCACATGTACGCGTGTTCCCCGACATAAAATAGTTCCTCTGACGAGTAGAGGGACAAATACGGATTCATCAACCTACCATTTATCAGTGACATTAGTTACAGGTTGAAAAGACTGCTAAAAATAATGCCAATATTGATTGTGTCCTTTCTAGCAATAGGACTTGACTCTGGTAAACAGCCTGCCTCAATTCCCCCACAAGCCTAAAAATTGTGTGTAGAAAATGCCACGCTAACAAAACACTATATAGGAGAAACGTCCCGCCCTCTTAATTTACGTATTAAAGAACATAGATCCTCCACAGAACAATTAGACTAAAATCAGTCGTATCAGAACACATTCAATCTTACTCAACCCACACCAATGACTGGGAAAATGTGAAAACCATGTTGAATTATTTTCAAGATATAACCACAAGGAAACTCATGGAAGCTATCCAATTAGACAAATGCCTGAACTAACTAGAGATGTAGGTTTTTATATCAACGTATGATGGCCTCATCAAATCTGTAACCCTTTAATCTCCCCTAAATTTATTAGTTAAACAATTATTTTTTAGTTTAATTAATTATTGCTATACATTAAGGATACCGGTTTAAACATATCGGTTTTTATTTCCTTTTTATCTTTTGCTCTTGAAAAAGCTAAAGCTGATTTAACCACCAAACCGACTGGGTCCGGCGCGACTGGACAGACTGTTGGATACATTCGGCCTGGAGTGACATTAGCTTAACGAAGTAATTAAACAACGCTGTTCTATCATAACTATCTATATCTCTCCTCTATTCAATCAAATATATATATATTATTTTTTTCATACACGTCATCTATATGGAGATGTGGCCATCTGAAATACCAACAACCAAAAGTCACCCATCATCACCCAGCTGGTTGGGAGATTTTAGAAACTACATCCGATCTGCTTTTGTTCAATACAATTATTTTTGTATATGATAAATTTAATTTTACTTTTACATATATAATTTCTGAACACTGTTGCAGGTATATTCCTTTAATTGTTAAGGAAAAATTACAGGAATATTCTTTTGAATATTAAAAAAAGTTTCAGGACTATTCTTTTATATGTTAAGCCAAACTTAGAGGACTATTCTTTTATATGTTAAGAAAAACTTACTGGAATATGCCTTTTTATGTTAAGCAAAAATTACAGGACTTTTCCTTGCAATATGCTTTTATAAATGTTGAGGATAAATTACAGGAATATTCCTTTTAATCTTAAGAAATTATTTCTTGAATATTTTGTTAAAACTTCGGATGTACTACTTGAACCGACATAAATAGAAGGAAGATTTAAGTGCTCATACTGGACAGTTATTGTAGTGGACATTGTACATTGTCAGTAAAACGATATAGCCTGTTGGCCCCGCCTTTGTTCTTAGTTCTTCCAAATTTCTCCAGCGGTAATTAACTACACCTATATTTCCCGCTATGTTAAATCACTTGATCAGCACATTTGGACCTATCCGCCAAAAGGATTATGTTTCAAATGGCTTTAGTTTTCTCAGCCAAGGTAGTGATTTTCGTATTATACCATCATTAAGAGGCTCTTTTCATCCAAGAAGGCTGCACTTAAAAAACCCTTGGCATCTTATGGGATTTGTTTATTTATTTTATTTGAGTGTAATGTCGTACTCAAGAGTATTTCACTTAATGACGACTTTCCGTTGCCGGTGTTTGGTGAAAAAACAATAAGAAACCTCATAAAATCCACCCGAGATCTCCGCAGCCTACAGAATACTTCATGTTAAGGGCTATTCTCCAAATAAATCACCAGCGGAAAATTCTTTCTAAAAGGGTAAGAACAAACTAATTCCTGTACATTTAAAGGAAACATTACAAGACAATTCCTTAACATACAGGACCATTTAACATGTTAAGGAAAAATGAATATTTCTGTACAGATACGGTCCTGTATTTTTTCCCTAACATTAACTGAAATGGTCCTTTAATTTTTCGTTAGCATATACAACGGAAAATTCCTGTACATTCCTTTGACATGAACAAATCCAGGATCATTCCATTACAGAAATATTCATATACATATGTTAAGGAAAAAATACAGGAATATTCCTTTACACGTTAGGGATATCTAGTTTCATTCCGTGAGAATTGTGTACTATGTTTCTATTGATTTATCCGGGGAATATTCCCTAAAACCTTAAGATTTTGTTTTCAGTGTTAACAAATCTTAATCAAAACAGATCTGTAATAATTGAGCTGTTCTTGTTCAATTCAATTTTTTTTTGGTAAATGATAAATTTTATTTTACTTTTATATACATGTAGAATTACTGAATACTGTTACATGTATATTCCTTTAAATGATCTGTAATAACTTCTAACATTTAGTGTTATTGTTTAGGAATAGCGGTTTAAGGCTTTAGTTTCGTTTGTATTCACATTCTATACATTGCATATATACAGCGACTATATGGCTTCACCATAATATACGACTATTAAATAAAATATAAGAAAAACTAGAACACTGTCAGTAAACAAGTCCACGATCACACCCACATTGATACACATTTTCATTTGTCTTACTGGCGGTTTGTCTTAGTGATGATAAAAACTGGTTCATTTAGTACCTATATGCTTGTTTACCTAATCGTATTACCAAAGATAGATGTTAAACAGGATATGAAGTGATACAGGCTCAAGATAACTCTTAGGTAATGCCGCTCCTATCTGATAACCATTATCTGTCCGTATTGTTCTAGCAATCGCCCCGCGGTCATGAAAAATCACCCAAGCTTGACGAAAATTGAAGAATAGACAGAGGCAAACTAACTAACTTTATATTCATCACCCAGCCTCTAATGTTTGAAACGTCATAAAGAAAGGCGCCACAATGCTAATAACATCATGGACACATCAATCTTCATCTCATGTTTTATTAAATTTTTATTTATTTAACATATGCTGTTGGCTATCGGAAATCAGCAGAGCGTGGCTACATGTGAACATTTTCAAAATCTAATGAGCAAATTTAGTATCTTACACAATATAACCCACGAAACGCAATCCATAACCTGCCATATACAAAATATGTATAATCTGTTATGAAAGTCTTATTTAGTGACGTAATCTAACTAGTTTAGCTAACAATATTATAGCTTTGCGATTCTACGCGCAAGAATTACCATCAACAACGTAATCATGAATCTCATATCAATCTACATTTATAGCACTATAAACCAAATAATTCACGAAAGGTCATTGTATTGTATGACGTCACAAGTTTTCGTTTTCCTAAATGCGGCAGGGATATATCAACAATGCAGCAAGGTTACCGGTTCAAAATTAAGTTACAACAAATTTTATTAAAATAAAATACTGGGCTTATAAGTGCTAAATTCTTAAGTTCATTTCACTCATTTAGAGGCTGCGTCTCATTAAGGGCGGTCTAGGTCATACGACAATAAAAGGTGCCACCTCTTAATTAAAATAAATTGAATCTGACCCCCGGGACCGTAAACCCTCAAAACCAGGTATATATTCATGATGCGATAACCACAAAAGCAAAGCCACTTCCGTGCACCGCGGTTATATCTATTCTATGGTGACATATATAACGTTTCTATTTATCTTCAAGCGTGTGATACTCAAATGTGATTGCAAAATGTCGTACGCAGTGTGAATAGCGAAAGAATGTACTTTGTTATGTTTATGAGATTGCTGTTCAACATTGTATGCTACTCAAGGGTACTTCAACCACATGCCGACTTTGCATTGCCGGTGTCTGTTCAATAATTATAGCTTGCTTGTCTTCTTCGAAGTTGCTTTCATCGACGTTTCCTGGCTTCGGACTAGCTTACATTCTTGTTTGCGAGTTGTTGTTTTTTCTGTTGTGTTATTTTCTACGTCATGCGTTTCCATGGTTTGTTACCAGTGACGCAGGCGAGGGTTTCCACTGTCCGTTTGTTAAGTTAAATACCACTAAGTTAGGCATGAAACACCAATAAATCTGTGTAGTACGGTCGGTGGCTTATAAGTGACAAGATTTATTATTTTCATTTAATATATATTTTTTTTTTATAAATTTCTACTGAAGTTGAAATATTTTTACCTCGGTAGATATAGTTTCTACTGAAGTTAAAATATTACTACCTAAGTTTATATCATTTCAACTGGAGTCAAAATGTTTTCATCTCTGTAGATATAGTTTCAACTCGAGTTAAAATATTTGCACCTCAGTAGAAATAATTTCTACTCAAGTTAAAATATTTCTACTCGAGTTAAAATATGTCTACAGAGGTGAAATTATTTCTACTTATAAACGAAAATAATAAATCTTGTCACTTATAATCCACCGTAGCGTAGATCTTTCGAGGTTTCTTTTGAGATCTACAGAGATTTATTTGTTTTACGCCTATTACAACAAATGGAGACACATGCAATATGACGTAAAAAAATGACAAAACTAACCAACAAAATTATTGGGTGCAAGGAGCTCAAGATAAAGTTGTATTGCCACCTGAAAAATCCTTTCACATACATACGGCCATACGGTCAACCTAGACCAGACAGACGGAAGAGGATTGATCTACACAACCATCAAACCACTGAACCACTCACCAACCGCTATCTTCGCCTTCAATATAATTATACAGTCACTAAATACGCATAAGTTTGTTATATTATTATTTGTTTTATTTGTTTTCAACGTCGTTTTCAAAAGTATTTCTCTTGTATGACGACTTTGTGTTTCCGTTGTATATGCCGTGGAAAACAATTATAACATTCCGGGCATTAAATACCCCATCCATAATGGCTCAGTATGGTGTCAACTTTTATATTTGATACCTGACGAATGTCGGCTTTGTTTCGAGAAGAAAAAGATAATTTTCGAGATTGAAATCTCAAGCTACTAATCGCGGCATTTCAAGAAACGCAACTTTTCATTTTGACCTTTTTACATATGTACAATATAATTTGAAGACCGACCTTTTTAATTCAAACAAGAGAAAAACTATCAGAGATCGCTTGACAATATGCAAAGTAACGAGAAATTGCCGATTGGTTTGCGTTAAATAAAGATATTTTGTATCCAGAAAAGCATCAATACCATTTTTATAAACATCTTTTATATACATGATGATTATGGATTATATTTTCAATGACGTATAAAGGTTTAACAAATACTATTTTATATTTTACAATATTTGAGTGGCATTTAGAAGTTGGATGTAGTTTAAAGCAGAGACGTATAGGGATACAACTTCGTATTCATTAATATACACAGCGACGTTTCACCCTCAATATGGCGCCAAATAAATAAGCATCGTATGCCACTTCGCTGGGCAATCAATAGGGCACCGGAAGCTCCTGCCCAACCGTCGTGTTAAGTTAATCACCTTATTAGCTTTTTTTATTTTATTTATTTTTTAATATTCTTTCGGCTGAGTCGATTCACAGGTTCCTGCAGGCCTATTAGTGTACAATTACACAAAATTATACAATTATTCCTTCAATAAAGTTTTTTTTATCTTATCAAGTGAAGAGGATAGTGTTTTGCCAACCGTTATCTAATCCAATCACATGGACGAAAAGCCGCTGAACAGTATTTGATTAGCCTATTGGTTAAGGAGACTGCCTTTCGCGATGAACTATTAACTTTTGGATAATCGAGTGGGTGTGTTCTACACATCCTGGTCCAATCAGACGGGTCAAAGAATCGACGATCTATCTGACTTTCCCCTTTTAAAACCTCATTAGTTTTTAATTAAAATAGGTCAAAGTTATGTATAAATAGCAAACTCAACTGATATGAAAACAAAGAGCAGTCAAGCCTGCGACAAAAAGTATCTCAGCAAGTCATCGCAATTAGTGAGTATATAGACCTTTTTACTTTTTCTTTTACAACACAGTTCTTGACGCTCAGAACTAACCTGCAAATTTGCAGATGAAACCAAAACCAAATTAATCATATCTGGTTTAGATGAAGAAATTATATACACGAATGTGTTTCCTGTCAGTTAAGTTGAAGGTCTGTAGGCAATTTAGCTTGTTTTTATGCAGAAGTTTGCAATAAACCAGGTCGATGGTCAGATTGACGACTTTCGTCATTGAACTGACAGGCTACGTACTGGCTTTGAAAGAAAACGAAAAAAAAAAAAAGGCTTAACATGATATCAAAAATTGCATTAATATTAAGACAGTCAAAGAAAACCTCAAAGATAAGCTGTGCCAACATGCAAGCATACAATATCCTGTCAGAACTTAATTATCAACAACCACCTAGATTCCTAGTCCCAAACATGACAGAAACACTGTAAATTACAAAATGTTTTATAGCATATATCAGCTATCTTTTTCTGATTGTACGATTTTATTCTGTTTGTGTAGCATTCATCATGGATCGAAGAACTCTAGTGTTACTGTTCGCCGTGACGACTCTCTGTATTATGACTGTCTCAGGACAGAACGCGATTCGTGGCCGGAAGGACGAAAGTATAAAAGGCAGAGGAAGAGGTGCACCACCAACCGCACCACCTACCACCGCAGCGGCACCAACGACAACAACTGCACCGACAACCACTATTAAACCAGAACCCGTATTGGCACCAACGGTTAAAAGCACATTAAACGTGGAAGGGAGACGAAGTTCGGGAGCCACTAAAACCGCAACCAGAATTCAATCCTCTCTGAGAGCCACACAAGCAAGCTCTCGGTTCCTGAGCGCGAGAAGTGGTTTGAACAGTCTCCCCGAAATCTTCGTTGCTGACGGACAAACCAACGAGAGATTGGGTAATAGTACCTTCCAGGTAGGGGATAAAATAATACCAGCTACAGACGTAAAGGCATCTGCCGGAAAAGTCCAGTATTCAGGGGTCAACCTTCTCATATACATCGGACCAGACGTCGTCATTCTCTTTGGAGTGAGTTTTATTATTGACAACGGCAAGATCAATGTGGAAGGAGCCGAATATAGTAAGTTATCAAATAACAATGATCGTTTTTCTCTGGGTTCATTACTAACGAACATAAGGCTAAAATATGACCAAATTTATTAACGACTCATCCCTGATTTAAGCGTCAGCTGAATGACTGACTACCGTACCTGATTCAAAATTGGGGAGTCGTTGAATAATCTGTTTCTATCCAATTAATGCTGCTCACATCCACTCGGACGTGATACGATCGTTGGCATTTTGACAGCCAATGTACACAGATTCCACTGTTACCATCAATTTTGCCTACAAAACACAATTTAGGCCACACTCCTTAATTGAACTTTGCATATTCTAAAGCCATAGGAATTTCGATCGGTGATGCCTTGTTTTTTTATGTGTTTATTGTTCATACGGCGGTAAACAGGCTTCCGGCGATCAAAATGTAAGACTTCTTACCACATCCATACACCTATCACGACCATGCTTAGTGATGACACCACAATAAGGAGAATCAAGCGAGGTTAATTGAAATAGCTTAGCCTTTATTGTACAGTTACTCGCGTGTTCACACACAATCGGCTAACCTATTACACTTCATTTCGTTTAATGCATAATAGTAAATTAATTTGTTCAGCTGCTTGTCCTGTCATGTAAAATCGGAAACATTGATTGATTCGACGATCTACCGTACTAATGTTTTGTTTTTCTTTCCAGCTGTCTGCGGTTTGTCAATTGCAAAATCCAGCAAATTTATTTGCTGTGAGGATGTTATCCATCCTGCCTCAGACCCAGAGTTCGGTGTAGCATCTTGCTGCGCAGACGTTTACTATTTTCCGGAAATCGAAATCTGTTGCGCACCAGAGTTTTACACTAGATACAATGAGGACACTGGCTTGGAAAAATCCTGCTGCTCTGACTTTTACTACTATGCTTCAGATGAGGTTTGTTGTTCCGATCAAGCCTACCCCAAAGTGGAAACTGGTTGTTGCAATGGTTTGGCATACGATGCATCTAAGTATTGCTGCTACGAAAATTTGGTATATTACAACTGGGTATCTTATTGTGGTGGGTGTCAGAACACAGTAGCCACAGTTTGCTGCGATGGGAAACAACACATCAAGCTGGAAGGCTATGAGTGTTGTGCCCAGGCCTATATCAACAAAGCAGTGAAAAGCTGTTGCAATAATGAACCTATCGATAAATTTACTATAGGATGTTGTAATAAAGTACCATATAGCAAATTGTTCCAAAAATGCTGCTCGGCAAAAGACATCAAATATCTAATAGAAGACTGTCCGGTAAGCAATCCATGCTCTGTTCTAGGAACAAACTGTTGTGACAATAACGTTTACGATTCATCAACACACGGATGCTGCGAGTTAGCTACATACGACACTATCACTGAACAATGTTGCAATAAAGTTGTCATATCAGCATATACACCGTGCCAGGAGACTCTAGCTGTTTGCTCTGAAACTGATGAGCGTTGTTGCAATAGCAAAATTATAAACCTAGGAACAACTGGATGCTGCGGTAAACTGTATACATACGACATTACCACACATCAATGTTGTAATAACCTCGTCACAAGTAAGGACCTATACTGTGACCCTTGCACGTTTGAAGGAGCGGTATGTTGCAACAACAAACCGATAAATCCATCAACACATAGTTGCTGCGGTGAACTGTATTCATATGACATTACCACACATCAATGTTGTAATAACCTCGTCACAAGTAAGGACCTATACTGTGACCCTTGCACGTTTGAAGG
>JAVFBZ010205903.1:0-13335 GCA_032466195.1 Katharina tunicata
TTCTCGTTTGTTTTACGCGATCCCCGACCATCTCGTTTGTTTCACGTGATCTCAGACCTTCTCGTTTGTTTCACGTGATCCCAGACCTTCTCGTTTGTTTCACGTGATCCCAGACCTTATCTTTTGTTTCACGTTATCCCAGACCTTCTCTTTTGTTTCACGTGATCCCAGACCTTCTCTTTTGTTACGCGTGATCCTAGACCTTCTCTTTTATTTCAAGTGAACCCAGACCTTCTATTTTGTTTCACTTGATCCTAGACCTTTTCTTTTGTTTCACAGACTTTCTCTTTTATTTCACATGATTCCAAACCTTTCGTGTTCTTTTAACACAAAATTCTCTAAGGTAATTATTCAAAATTTTAATGGCGAATAGAATGCTCTTCCCACGCATGTTAAAAGATCTTAATCAATTTCTGAATTAAAAAATAATCTACAGTGGTACACGTAAGGAAAACATTTATTTTATGCAAGTAACGAAATAATTGTAGTTACCTTGGGGTACACTTACATATGATCGTTTGTGTTATCAGTGCATATCCCCTTATTTGGAAAAATGACGAAATGAGGTTGGGCAGCCAATGGAATGATTTGCTTACAGTGCAACGAACGACAACTCTTGTAGTTTTGTCTGTGATTTAATGACTTGTTTATAGATGTTACAACAACAACAACAATCTGTAAAAAGGACTTAGGTGTTGGGGTAAGGGTTAGGGTTAGCATTTGACAACATGTGCTTTCAATTGTAACATCTGGCTGGACAGCTTCGGCTATTTTCGGACGATTTTCCGTATCTGCATAAATTATTTTCCAAATAAGGAGATATGCACGGATAACACAAACGCACCTCTGCTTATATCGTACTCTTTTTGTCAACTTTTTTAAATGGCATGTAACTGTGGGCATCCTTTTGATGATTGCAATCACTTCTTTATCGATTGTCCTCAATACACTACCCATAGAATTCATCTTTTAGAAAATCTATCTAGCATATATGAACAGCCCCAATTTCTAAAATGTTCTGAGCTTTTGACTGGTGACGCCCTAAAAACAACCGATGAGAACAGTGAAGTCCACTTATTCCTAGGACTATATGTAGGCTACTATCGTGCCAACGTTGAGACTTTGATTGATATTGATCGATATTACCGACAAGTTGTTGGACTTAGTGGTCCTGTGTCCCGCCGTGTCGCCCACGTGTTACTGTATGTTTGATTAATTAATATCTGTTAATCATAATTATAAACGTACCCTGTAAAAATACCCGAGCACCGAAAGTAAGATATTTATTGTTTTGTGTTAATTGTGTAAAACATGATTGTATCTAATGAAATAGGAAGACACGCTATAAGCCTGTCATACTGTGTGCTTCCCTTTGTCATGTTTTTTGTGACAATAAACTTATATTTAAATCCAAATTAAAATGGAATATAATTTTTTTAAATATACAAAGTCATTTATTTTAGATTTATCTTATATCAATTTCAAACTGAAGTTTGCGTACTCATTCGTTGCATGCTAATAAAAATAACAATAAACCCCATTCAACTTGTTTGATTTAAAACACAAATAAAGAGACACAAACTGTTAATGTCAGGCGAAGATAACACGAATCAAAGTTTGATAAGTTAATGTGTCATGTTGATTTCATCGAGCCATGTTTTGCTACAAAGGTATTAATTTAGGGAGGGGGGAGGTTACAATATGCAAAAATCATGACTGCGAAGAGACTGATGGTGACACTGTTATTGAAGATGTTACATGTACTATGGAAGGGTGTTTTGTCAATCGCTTCTGAGGTCTCTTTTGGGGTTAAATAACTGATTTTGCGGATTTTCCCCAAATTATGATAATTTTTTTCTTTTCTCTTTCAGGCGGAGATTTACGCTGGTTCCATTATCATCCAACAAGTTTTAGGATGGAGTTTGTATCCGTCTGTTCTTCTTTTACTTATCATCACTGCCTTTTATACAATAGTAGGTAGGTTGTGGTGTCAGCGAATCAAATTGTTAACGTCAGAATGATGGGAATTGCTATTTGAGTTGAAGCTTTATCTTTCTGGACATGTTTGTTTCATGCTTAACGTCCGCCAGGTGTCAGTTCTTACCTTCGAGAATTTGGTTGACAGGTGCATTGGCTTGATTTAATTTTGTATTTGATTGGTGACATAAGCACAGTAATCACGGGAAGGTCACTTATAGGACGACTGAGTAGCCGGTGTATGGCGAAAAACAAAGAAGAAACCTCCTAAAAAGATACCTTCGGCCAGCGGAAAACTTCTATTTACATACTAAGTTGGACAAGGGGAATTGTATCTAGACCAGGTAAAGTGAACGATGCTCAGTGGTCCACCAATGGATTAATTGAACCATTCCGCGGGTGCTGGGCATTTTGTTAGGCCTGTTTAAAGCTGAGAGACAACAAACTCATCTGCGAGCTAAAATGGAAATGAGACTCATATCAGATTTGTATTTCCTTCAAAAAATTCACAGCCGTTTTGTTTCGCTACATATATAGCTGCAAACATAACAGTATAAATCGCCAAGATATTACCGACAAGTTGTTGGACTTAGTGGTCCTGTGTCCCGCCGTGTCGCCCACGTGTTACTGTATGTTTGATTAATTAATATCTGTTAATCATAATTATAAACGTACCCTGTAAAAATACTCATATCAGATTTGTATTTCCTTCAAAAAATTCACAGCCGTTTTGTTTCGCTACATATATAGCTGCAAACATAACAGTATAAATCGCCAAGATAAATTCTACAAGATGTCGTCGACCTTCACCTTCACATGTTACTTTTTTTTTCAATTATTTCAGCCAATACTCTTTTATTTAGCCATGTAAATAAAGCTTATTAACCTACCTCGTTTTGACATGAATTTAATCATTTCCCTTGACTATTTTCAGGAGGTTTAACGGCCGTTATTTACACGGATGTTCTTCAGACGGTGGTTCTTTTAGGAGGCGCCTCCATCTTAGCAGTTCTAGGTAACCATGGCTACAACTCGAATAGTAACCGACTGATTTATTCATGTATCGATCGATTGTTTGGTCAAATATTTTGTTGTTGTTGTCATTATTTGTTTGTGTAAGATTCTCTCTTGATGAATATGGCACAGTTACTTCGTAAGCAGGTCTTTCTTTCTGAATACTGGCTGTTTACATTTAACATACTGTACTTCCAATTGATGGTGTTATCTAGTCTGCACCTCTTGGAGGTTTTTTTCCGGTGTGTACCTCAGCAATTCACTCCATGGTTAGACAAAAGGTACCTCTTGGATGTTGTTTTTCAGTGCAATTCACCCCATTGTTAGCTATGAGGCACCTCTTGGAGGTTGTTTTCCGGTGTGTACTCAGCAACTCAGACCGTTATTAGGTAGAAGGCACCTCTTGGAAGTTGTTTTCCAATGCGTACCTCAGCAATTCAACCCATTGTTAGCTAGGAGGCACCTCTTGGAGTTTGTTTTCCGGTATGTACTCAGCAATTCAGCCCATTCTTATGTAGAAGGCACCTCTTGGGGGTTGTTGTTCGGTGTGTGCCTCGGCAATTCACTCCATTGTAGCTAGGAGGCATCTCTTGGGGGTTGTTTTCCGATGTGTACCTCAGTAATTCACTCCAGTGTTAGCTAGCAGGCACGTCTTGGATGTTGTTTTCCAGTGCGTACTTCAGTAATTCAACCCATTGTTAGCTAGGGGCCACCTCTTGGAGGTTGTTTTCCAGTGTGTACTCAGCAATTCAGCCCGATATTAGGTAAAAGGCACCTCTTGGGGGTTGTTGTTCGGTGTGTACCTCGATCAGCAATTCACTCCATTGTTAGCTAGAAGACACTTCTTGGAGGTTGTTGTCCACTGCGTACCTTAGCAGTTCACGCCATTGTTAGCAAGGAGGCACCTCTTAAAGGTTGTTTTCCAGTGCGTACCTCAGCAATTCACTCCATTGTTAACTAGAAGGCACGTCTTGGAGGTTGTTTTCCAGTGCGTACCTCGGCAACTCACCCCATTGTTAGCAAGGAGGCATCTCTTGGAGGTTGTTTTCCAGTGCGTACCTCGGCAATTCACTCCATTGTTAGCAAGGAGGCATCTCTTGAAGTTTTTTTCTAGTGCGTACCTCAGAAATTCACCCCAGTATTCCCTTCACAAACATAAGCTTCAAAACAAGCCTTTAGGCGAAAGTCAGTATGACACACTTTGCAAACTCGCAAAGGATTCAAATTTGCAAACTGAAACATTGAGTGTAAAAATAACCGTTTGAATACATGAAGTTTTTGCCTTTTATTTTTGTTTTAATGTAAACTATTGTTGAACCCATTCTCTTCAGGTTTAATTGAGGTTCGTGGCTTTAGTAACATGGTGGAAGGATTTATGAACGCCATTCCAAATGCGACGCTAGCAGGTAACCTGACCGAGTGTGGCATCCCTGACGAGAGGTCTTTCCATATATTCCGCCCTATTGACGATTCAGCTTACCCCTGGCTCGGAACATTTTTTGGCGCCAATATTTTGTCAGCCTGGTACTTCTGTACCGAACAGGTAAGCCAGTAACATGAGTGGTAATGTTAATTGCGGTACGAGATTAACATTAACCATATAGAGGTATTGTTTTGTAAAGAAGATTTGGTAGGCCTAATACACAAAAAGATGGCACCCGTACCAAGGTCAACAGAAAGATAAACAAAAACCCATTGTAGCTTACATTGCTATGTTCAACAACACGTCCATTTAAACACACTGTTAAAACTTTAATAACAAAATTAATCGGTTGAACGAATTTGACTCGATAAGAAAGGTTCGTTTTGGTAGGAGAAAATGTACATTTTGGGCCGAAAGAACGTGCATTTTCAATTGAACATTTTTGATCAGATAAAAGACTAACATTTTTCATCGACACGAAAGTTTTAAGATCAACTAAAATGGCGACGTTTAAACCGGTAACAAACTTTGGATAGAAGATGTACCTTTTTGGTGAAAAAGAAATAAGGACTATTTTGAGGGGGAATTGGTCCATTTCCGTCCATCATCATTTCTTCTTCAGCCCCCAGTCTATCCAACGTTAATTTAACAAGGGAAAGTCTGTTCAAAAAGTAATGTTTCATATTTGAAGGTCCTCGTGCAGCGCTCCCTGGCGGCAAAGAACCTTAACCACGCACAGGCTGGGAGTATTCTGGCGGGTTATATGAAGATTTTACCCATGTTTTTGATGGTGTGGCCGGGAATCATAAGCCGGGTACTCTACACAGGTAACAAACTACTGTCCATAGACTTTACGTTTAACAAAAACGTGACTAAGAATAGTAAGATGTATTCGTAACTTGTTGGTATATTGATAAGCAACGTTTCGGCCTAGATGCTGAGACCGTTTACCTATCTGTTTTATACTACATTCAACTTGTAAATGTCGCTCACCTATGACCTATGAATAGTCGGAACAAATTCATTTGACCAGTCCGCACTTAAACATTAATGAATTGTCTTCTTTACCTTTTTATAACGTTTATATGGCTCATTAAATGTAAAGCATATAAGACTACCCCCTCCCCCTACACACACACACACACACACACACACACACTCTCTCTCTTTTTTGTTTTATAGATGAGGTAGCGTGTGTGGACGAGGTTTCATGTGAAGCGGCCTGTGGTAATCCACGAGGCTGTTCTAATATTGCCTACCCTCTCCTCGTCATCAGGCTAATGCCAATCGGTGAGTTCATTTTAGTTATGTTATTTCGTCCGTCCTGAAAGATGGTGAGCAATCCTTCTTCTGCATACAGTTAAGATACTTATCACATCGAAGAAAGTACTCACTATCAAGGATTGTTTGATTGCTTTGTTAGTCTCAACGTCCTGCTCAGGGCTATTTAAATTAAGTGGTATTTCAAAGTTGGTTGTTCAATAACACAGGTAAATTACTTATGGATAAATAACTTCTGACTGAATTAACACAACGATTCGGTGTTGGTACTCACACCGTTTTCAAGTAACGGTGTGAGTACCAACATCGAAACGTGGTGTTAATAAAGTCAGAAGTTGTTTATCCATAAGTAATTTACCTGTGTTATTTCATTTATATTTGGGCGTTGTATTGTAACAGTAACAGCGAACACAATCAAATCATATAAAAACCCTTCAAGTGTTTACTCTGCTGGAAGGATATTATCCCTCCAGGTAAGACAGCATGGCTGTAATCTGAGAACACACTAACTACCCTTAGCTAAAGGGCCCCATCCACAAAGAGATCTGAATGGTTTGTGTTCTCATACAATCACCTTACTTTCGTCTAATATCTCTTTCTAAAATCGGCCGCTTGACTTCACCTTAAAATGAGAGTATTTGTTACACAATCGGCAAAACCTCGCGTGATTCCTCGTTATTTTGCTGTCACCAATACGTTTGGTCGTGATAAATATAGGTGTATGAATATATGCGTGAAAATCATACATTTTGTTCACCGGAAGCCTATTAACCGCCGTATGACATAGGGTAATCGAGCGAATTTCATGTGACTTTAGATGCAAAAAAATTAGTTTAGGAGTAAATTGTTAAAATCTGTCCACATTGGCAGTTTGACCCACAGACTGTGAAAAAGTTTCGGCCATATATAATGGCGATGATCGTATCATGTCCGAGATGATGTGCGCGCTACATTCGATACCTTCCGAGTGATAGGTTACACGATGGACTTTATTCTAAACGATATCAAGGAACCAGACTTCTGCGAGATGTCATCTCTAATTCGTGTACGGGTCATCTTGTTTCTATATATAAGCTTGCTTCACACGATTAAATTGTTGCTATATAATCGGGCTTCACACGATTACCTTGTTTTTGTTACGTTGGCATCTGTTGAAACCAGATTATCTTGAAAAATAATGGAACATTATATAAAGATGTCGCGGATATACAAAGCTTCTTAGATTTGGACATCTTCCCATGGCGGTTCCGTGTAATCGACCTTTTTCTGATATATGTAATTATTAATAATTTCACTGTTGTGTTAACTGTTGCATTACTTATATTGTTGTTTCCCCCCTCAGGTTTACGTGGTTTGATGCTAGCCGCCATGGTAGCCGCCTTCATGAGTTCGCTGACCTCCATTTTTAACAGCGCCAGTACGGTGTTTACCATTGATATGTGGAAGAGGGCTCGACCCAGGGCCACCAACAAAGAGCTTATGGTAGTAGGAAGGTAATGGTTAAAAGAGTTAGAAAATAAATAAAAATATACAAATTCAACAACAATAATGCGATTTCATATTTTCGGGAACTAACTATCAGACCTAACAATGTTAACCACCAAAGATAGAATTCCAATGACAAATCACTTTGCCGCAGCGATGTCGATCAATTGATACACCAAGTGAAGTTTGTAGTGGATCTAAATTCCAATTATGGGTAATCTGCAAACTTCTCGACAAAAGACAATACATATGAATGTTGTTCAAAATGTAAACACGATGTCTTGATTGCCTTCCTTTATTCACATAAACCGATCGACAAATAATTATATGTCGACCTAGGCTTATATAGATAAAGAAATCCAAGCCGCAACACCATAGCGGCTTGTTATTGAGTGTTATGGTGAAAGGATCAAATTAATTGGCTATTATGAAGATGGCTATGTTTTTTTGTTCATAAAGTTTCCCACCGATTATCCGTGCTTACTGGCGCAGTGAAAGAAATAATTTCAAATCATCTTGAAAATCATGAAATATCATTCAATTCATTAGTTTCAAAATACAGGTCGACTTAAAAGCTTAATATGCCGCATACCCGCCACTTTCAAACCTTTTTTAGAAGCATTTATTTGAAAAAAGTACTCAGTAAGCACTTGACTTGTATTGTGTATGCACACGAATAAACATACATTGATGATTTAAACAATCAATTCAAAATCTTAAATTCAACTTCGAAACAATGTAAACAGAAGAGGGGCCTCTAAAACCTTTACTACTAATTTAGTATAAAGGGATTAAGACATTTCTGCATGTGTACATTTTGGCGTCTACTATAATGACCTTTTTTACATGTTGGTTACAGAGTATTTATATTGGTATTTGCTGGGGTTAGCGTTGCCTGGTTACCTGTCGTGGCCACTGGTGAGAGCGGACAGTTGTTTAATTATATCCAATCAGTGAGCTCGTATTTGGCGCCTCCGGTACTCGCTTGCTTCACCATGGGAACTTTATGGAAACGCGTCACTGAACCGGTATGTATCTATCACCTAACCACATGGACTTAATACTTTTAGAAACGTTCTATCTTTTTCCATTAAGTTTTCTGCAAAGTTCAAAGGTTACTGCTGTGCTTATGGTGAGGTCAACCATGTTGTGCGAAACCTACTAATTTTTTTTTTTTTTTTTTACGTTTGTGATGATACAAATTAATCAAATCATACAGTCATGAGGAATCTTACATTTCACTAAATTATAAGAAACAAACGAAATTACGAGTCTACCTATATAACATATGTTGGTAAGTCGTATCGAGATAGTTCTGATATTCTTGTGGACAGTGGATGGTCGGTGGGTCTCTGGAGACGGCGTCAATCTGTGGCGACTACCCCAGAGTTGTGACCATTGTTAGTTACTGCTTGAGTGCAGGTAGATTCTTCCTTCCTAAAACAAGTGACATTAACTGTGCTGTGGTGTGACTATCAAGCAAAATAAACTATATGAAAAACTAAATTGATGTGACTGATCAACCTTTGACATTATTTTACAGGGGGCATTTTACGGCATGATGGTTGGCTTGGTGCTTGGAGTTCTCCGAATGGCGGGAGACTTCATCTGGTCATCTCCGAATTGTGGAGAAGTTGATACTCGCCCCGCCATTATCGCGAAATGGCATTATCTCCATTACGCAATGTTCCTCTTCGGAGTGTGTATTTTAGTCACGGTCATCGTTAGTTACTTTACCACTCCGATTCCGGCCGAAAAGGTATAATTGACATTGGATTTACTGATACCATTGTGATGCCATTGTCATTCTTCTTGAGAAAAAATGGCGGTGGGACCGACCCAAAAAAACAAGTTCTCACTTCGAAATAATAAATTAAAGATTTTGGAAATCAATGTAAATTGTCTGTAATAGGTTTAAACTAAATCAATAGATTATTTAGCTACATTTAAATATTAATAATAAAGTTTAAAAGTTATTTATGCAACCAGCCTTTGTCTAAGCTATCTATAGGAATAACTTATCATAAAGTTACACCTATAGTTGTAGAATTTTTCTTTTTATTTTCGTTCTTTGATCAAACTATAATAGAGGCCATTATTAAATAGACCACATGTACAGTGTATTTGTTCACAATGAGTTTTCTCTGTAGGTATGTTGGCTTGTTGGTAGCCTATGTTTTCTTTCCTACAAGTCTCGATAAAAACAGTTCTCTGGAATATGTAACATGAACTACATTTCTTGCCAACAGTTGGAAGGAGTAACGTGGTTTACAAGGAAAATCCCTCCGCGGGAATCAGAAAACGCCTCTGAAGACGAGAATGAGAACGAAGAACTTGTGAAGAAGTTAAATCTCGAGGACGCTGAAAATGCGGAGAAACCCAGTAAGCTGATTTTAACTGTATTTTTTAAAGAAGCGCAATTTGGATAAAAACTTTTTTTTTTTAATTAAAGTTTATGATGTAGGCCTAAAACTTAACTATCAAATCTAAAGGAATTCTGTATTTACAATAACAACGAAGGCTGTGATAAACGGTATCAAAATATTTCCTACAGTTGAATTGTTGTACAAATTTTCTTTGGAGCACAAAAATGAGAGAAGTCACGATTGGGTTCTGAGAAAATATAGGGGTTGTTCTTTCAAGGTTTGTTTTCTCAATATTCCCACAATGGACTATATTAATAGTTGTCATCCAAGTAAAACATCTTCGTGTATGGCCCCTTGAATTCTAAGCTAATCAATCAAGTAATCAATCAATTAAAAAAACAATCAACGTATCAATCTACCAATCAATCAACCAATCAATCAAGTTGGTTGAGCGTCGGCTTGCCTGTGGAGCCCTTTTAACTGTACTCGGTACAGATTCTAGTTTCGTTATCGACTTGTAAAGGGAACTTTTCCAGTGGCAACGGAAATCGTGGGGTGGTTTTTACAAGGGTTTTTTCAATCCGGTTTTGCACCATACACCGGCGACGAAATGTCGTCTTATAAATGAAATAGCCTCGAGTACGACGCTAAACACCCATCAAATAAATAAAAAAAATAAATAAACTATTTGATTTTGTCCATTTGAAAGTGACATAGCTGATGTTTACCAATAAACTATGTTCTATAATTATAATGATAACATTCCACTGACTTTGTCTTTCAGAACCGAGTCTGCTGAGCAGGGTATCACGGTGGATTTGCGGCACTGCTCCCGACGAGGAGATTACGTCAGAAAAACAAGAAGCCATCAACAGAAAACTCGTCATAATGGCTTTAACTGTCAATCCGAAATGGGCAAAAATTGTGCTCTTAAACGGAGTTATATTATTGGTTGCCGGGGCTTTTGTTTGGGGATATTTTGCGTGATGTGATACGGGATCAAGTGTGTCTATATATATAAGGGATCAAGTGTGTCTATAGACATACGGGATCAAGTGTGTCTATAGATATACGGGATCAAGTGTGTCTATAGATAAACGAATCTTTAGTTGTAGCAGCAGTTTTTGAAGGCTAAACTTTACCAGTGCCAGTGTTTTCTAATGCATGCCAAAAATCATGATATTGTACACATGGAATCATGGAATCATGGAATTTAGTTCATAGTTATGTGCTTGGATCAATAAGGGGTCAATTTTAGGGATTTATTAAAATTTCATGAATGGAATCTCTTTTGGAATACTGACGAAATAGAATTAAATTTGGATCAAATGTGTCTATGTTACCTCCTTCCGGGCAGGGTTGGTATATATGAAGTTTAACCTACAGGATTGTATTTAACCGTATGTGCCTTGTTGATGTTTTGTGAATCTTTAAATGATAAAAACTCATCTACAATTAGTGGCAGCTGCTTGTATATACTTTTTGTAAATATATATTTTATGAATGTAGATAGAGTAGAAATTGCATACGGGACTCTTGACCTTCAGGGGCGACGTGAGATAGAATTTGAAAGAAAGAAAGAAAAGACCTTTGTGTAAAAAAGCCTTCGCAACATGACTGCTTGAATACTGTTTGGCTGTTTGGTTTATGGAATTGATTTCGTCCCGATCAGTCTTCGCTGACTCATATCACTGTGGAGGTGTCAGTGCCTGGGATAGATGAAATCGGGCATAGCTCAGGGATGACCAATCAGACTTACGCGAGCAACTGATCGCTGGGGCACGCGTTCAAATTTGCAACAGAAACATCCGCATGGTTTCCACAACTCGTGTTACCAGGAGAGCGCCATCCACTATTTCACAGTCACTATTTTAAATAATTTGTTTGAATTCAAACGCATTGAACTCTTCCATAGGAAAGCTTTTATAAATTGCAACGATCTTAGACTGTTATTGAAAAGATATATACCTGTTCAAATGTTTGTATTCGTATTACGTACGAATGTCCTCAAAGCTAACAAAATTGCATGTTGCGAGCAAAGGTGCTAAGTCTTATACTAGACGATAAAACATTTCTGTTAAACGTTGTTGTCACATTCTACAAGACGATAAAACATTTATGTTAAACGTTATTGTCACATTCTACCAGACGATAAAACATTTATGTTAAACGTTTTTGTCACATTCTACTAGACGATAAACGTTTCTGTTGTCACATTCTACTAGACGATAAAACATTTCTGTTCAACGTTGTTGTCATATTCTACCAGACGATAAAACATTTATGTTAAACGTTGTTGTCATATTCTACAAAACGATAAAACGTTTCTGTTGTCACATTCTACCAGACGATAAAACATTTCTGTTAAACGTTGTTGTCACATTCTACAAAACGATAAAACGTTTCTGTTGTCACATTCTACCAGACGATAAAACATTTCTGTTAAACGTTGTTGCCATATTCTACTAGACAATAACACCTTTCTGTTGTCACATTCTACTAGACGATAAAACATTTCTGTTCAACGTTGTTGTCACATTCTACTAGGCGATAAAACATTTATGTTAAACGTTGTTGTCATATTCTACAAAACGATAAAACGTTTCTGTTGTCACATTCTACTAGACGATAAAACTTTTATGTTAAACTTTGTTATCACATTCTACCAGACGATAAAACGTTTCTGTTCAACGTTGTTATCATATTCTACTAGACGATAACACTTTTCTGTTGTCACATTCTACCAGACGATAAAACAGTTCTGTTTAACGTTGTTGCCATATTCTTCTAGACGATAGCACTTTTCTGTTGTCATGTTCTACTAGACGATAAAACATTTCTGTAAAACGTTGTTGTCACATTCTACTAGACGATAAAACGTTTATGTTAAACGTTGTTGTCATATTCTACAAGACGATAAAACGTTTCTGTTGTCACATTCTACCAGACGATAAAACATTTCTGTTAAACGTTGTTGTCACATTCTACAAAACGATAACACGTTTCTGTTGTCACATTCTACCAGACGATAAAACATTTCTGTTAAACGTTGTTGTCACATTCAGATTCTACAAAACGATAAAACGTTTCTGTTGTCACATTCTACCAGACGATAAAACGTTTCTGTTCAACGTTGTGATCACATTCTTCTCATTATTTCTCTGTGTATTTTTTTGTATTTTATAAAACGTTGCAATAAATACATATACAATTTTGGTTGTTTGTAAAAGAACTGTAAACTATAGTTTATAAACATATACTGTTAAAATCCATTTTCTCTGATATTGATCTCATTTTAAATAATCTGGCATCCTTCGTGGTGAAATTTGGTATGTATCGTATCTTGCATTCTGAGAGTTTCATGCGCGGTGAAATTGGGTATATATCGTTCCTTGTATTCTGAGAGTTTCATACTCTCGTGCATTTCCACGCACTTGTTTCAGAAGAGTAATCTACCTTCAGCTCAATCGCTCTAACGTGGGTTGACTTGTTTCAGAAGTGTAATCTACCGTCAGCTCAATCGCTCTAATGTGGATTGACTTGTTTCAGAAGTGTAATCTACCGTCAGCTCAATCGCTCTAACGTGGGTGGCCTTCTTTCAGAAGTGTAATCTAACGTCAGCTCAATCGCTCTAACGTGGATTGACTTGTTTCAGAAGTGTAATCTACCGTCAGCTTAATCGCTCTGACGTGGGTGGGATTGTTTCAGAAGTGTAATCTACCTTCAGCTCAATCGCTCTAACGTGGGTTGACTTGTTTCAGAAGTGTAATCTACCGTCAGCTCAATCGC
>JAVFBZ010205914.1:0-13442 GCA_032466195.1 Katharina tunicata
GAGATTCAGGTCTATGTAGAAACTTGTCTCTGAGAATTGATCTAGAACATGAGATAATTTATCGACTTTAATTAGTCTATATACCTGTGCCAGTGTGATTACTCTTGACAAAAAAAATATATGTATTTAATCTCGTCATAGATTTCCATGACATACATACCAACACATCGCTTGGCTTTTAGCTTAGACTGTTTGTCTGCATCACTCAGTGGTTTAACCTTCATCATGGGATGGTGCATGTTGAGGGCATCATTAGCTGACAACAAAAAATAGTTTTTCTTTTCATTCACTTTTAAATGCCACTTTTTTTATATTTTACTTAACAAGAAGAGGTAACAACATATTTTTACATATTGAATTAGACATGATTTAAAAAAATTACCTTTTATCTGTGATATAAGTCAGTGTTTTTTTAATTATTTTGTAATTAAATGTACTTATTGACAGCTTTTTGTAAAATACAACTGTAGAGGAATGCAACTGTATATAACCAGGATATCAAGATTTATGTTTAAAGATCACAGGCATCGAACAATAAGCCAGGCTAATTCCGCAAACATAACAACAGGCACCCATACAGCTGATGAACTAAATGAGCACAATTAAACAAAATGGTATGTTTCAAATAATATATAATTTGTATGAAGTTACCAGCAATGGCGCATGAAAATATCCCAAGAGCATGAGTTTCATCCACCCATTTTATATCAAATCCTCTGGCCCTGAAAAGAAAATAAAAAACTACTTAAAAAACATTTGTTTTCTTTCTATCAACAGTTTAAAAGACATTATCGAGTATTGTTTATGTGTGATGAAAAACCAGGATTTTCATCACCTGTAAAAGTGATATTTCACTGTGTTGTAATAACAGTTTTGTTTTTACATTTTGTAATTAGATTACGAAAAGTATTGAGTCAACAGCCTTTGTTGCTATTTTGACCTTGCAAAAAGACTCACTTTTATTTCAGCACGTAACAAAATGCTAAGGCATGCTGTCTTGTCGGCGTAATAATAATCTTAAGTTGATGTATGTCAAAAAACACAATCAATGAAATGAATAGTGTACATACATGTATATTACTTACATGAATGACTGGAAAGCAGCGATGAGATCTCTAGTTAGAAATTCTGCAGGAAATTCTGAGATTTCTAATACATGGTTATAAGCTGGAGAAAAAAAGAGCACAGGTAAGAGTACTACAGGTACCATTACTTCACAAATAAATGTACTCCACACATTGAAATACTCAGGTAATATGCGTTTGTAATACAAAGATAAAAAAAATAAAAACATCTAAATATACAGGTAATAAATTCAGTAATTAAATAGATAAATTAATTAAATTAGAAAATTGAAGAACTTCATATTATATGACTCCATCTGTTGACAAAATATGCTGGTTTCTGCTTTGTACTCATCAGACAACATGATCCACTACGGATGGATTTCCCCAGGCTTGGTACATATCAAATATGTAGTTTGTAATTGAACAAAACTGTTAATTTTGGAGCAAAGTACAAAAACTGAAAGATAGCAAAAATGGCATTTCACTTCAAGTGTTAACCTTTATTTTGTAGAATTTGTGAATATGCATGGTAAAGATTCAAAGAATAGGAATCCTGACTGGGAAAAAATGAGATAACTAGTACTACAAAGTGGCAACTAACCTTCAAAATCTACATCAGATTTAGGTTGATACTTGTAGTAATTCTCAACTTGAGGTTTTTCTACCTGCACACTTCCTACTGCTACAGTTAGCTAAAAACATTAAAGAGTTATAGCAGATTGTTTACATGTATGTCCAAATCACCAACTGACGGAACTTATTGTGAAAGCAAATATTTTATTTCAAGGAATTACAAGCTGCTCAGCTACCAGGCCCATGGAATACCATCCATCATAGTAACAAGGGGAGGTTTTCAAGTTTGAAGTTAATCAGTTAATTCGTTTTCAAGTTGTCATGCTAAAAAAATTTGCCAGACAAACAGAAGGTCAGATGGATTTCTGAGTTAATAGTGATGATCAGGAAAGTTGTATTAACCAATTTATTTAATAATTTAATAATTTATTTTATTGCTGTGACAAAGGTACCAGCCATTTGTGCAAACAAATTCCTGACAAACTGTGAAGAAAGTTATACCCTTCTTACAAATGACATCTTCCCAGATTACACCTCAGAAAGGTGACATCAAGAGTGATCAAACATATTTTTACTAAAGGGTCCCTTCTCTTTAAATTGTTTAGCCATATCATCTTTGAAAAGAATCTGTTCTGCCTATACAATATACTTTCTGTGAACATGTTGGGAAAAAAAAGACAGCATCCGATCACACAGATTTAATATAAAAGAAATAGCCGTTAGGCTGAGGGAACATTTGGAAGGTTATGTGATTAATATTACCTCTTCAAGTATCATAGGGTCCAGACAGTCTCCGTCATCTGTAAACATTTTATCCCACGAGTCATCCTCAGCGTCATCTGTTTCCATGGCTACTTTGTCCATAGAAGGATGTTCACATTGAGGCTCATCTTGATTATCTTCATGAACATTAGTAGGAATCCCTGCTTTGAGTAAATTGTCATCAATAGATTTAGAAAATTCTGCAAAAGATTCTGAGGTGCCATCGGTGGTAATTGCATTTGGAGATGTAGATTTTTCAATTTCAGAAACTGACAAGCTGCTTTTATTTGCAGAAACTATTTCGTTTGTTTGATTGGAGGGTAAAATATCGTCAAAACTATTATGGTTAGCAGCACAACTGTCTTGAACTGTGGAGGTGAATTGATTATCTTTGGCTGCTGAGGTGTCTTTGAGTTGGTTTGTTGAGGTTAGAGGGTTTTCACTGGCTGATGAAGAAGAGGACGTTTCTGGTGTATTTAGATCATCTGTTACATGTTCCTGGACTGTTCCACTGATTTCAGGCCCTTTTATTAAACATTCAAACAAATTTTCATTAGACGAGTGGATTAACAAGCTTTCTGAATGTTCAACATCATTGGACCTATCACTCAACTGGACAGAGTTAGGAGACGCGAGTTCTGATTTGTCAGTACATTGGCTTGACTGTCCAATGAAATTTTGTGTTGTATTGATATCTGTTTTATTATAATTAGGTAAATTCCCATTCTTGCGGACGGGAAAGTCTGATTTGGATGAATTACACATAGCACCATTATTTTCAGGAGCTTCTTCTGAAATACCAACACTTGTAATGTCTGATAAAATTGATTCTTGTGTCTCTAAGCTAAATAATTCCTGATTATTTTCTAGTTCAATATCAAAATTCGATTCTGAATCAACAGGACTTTCTGAAGGATCAAACTTATCATGCTTATCTTTATTGAAATCAAAGGCACCAACTTCACTCGAAAAAGTTTGTGATTGTGCATTGGAATAGAATTCAAGGGTTGGTCTATTTGTGTCTGAAATCAAATAAGATTTTATTTGTGGATCTGCAGTGTCGTGAGGAGATGTGGTACAATTTTCTGGCATGTCAACAAAAACATCAGGACAGTCGTCAGTGCAAATCATAAAAGTTGGAGATTTAGTTCTTATTCTTGAATCCTCTACAGCATCATGAAAACGATTGTCAACCTCCGTTTTAACACTTTCTAATTCACATTCTTTCACACTATTTTCTGATTCATCAGGAAGTAAGGGAGGTAAACATGGGGCATTGCTTGAGGGAGAATCACAGATAGGGGTATAAGCTTGAGATCTTTTTTCACAGAATTGTTTGGAACTAGAAGTATACAAATTATCATCAAAAGATGCCTTTGCAGGTTTGGTAGTAGGTGCACATATTTGTTGTTCAGTATATTCCTTTTGTATTTCATGATCTTTTGTTAAATCGTCCACTGAACTAGGTAGAACACCAGACTGAGCAGTCAATGTATCAGACTCCAACTTATGCACATCTTTGGGAGAATCCTCTCTTTTTAATCTTTTAGTAAAGCCTGGATTTTTTAATGTGTTGGAAGAAATATTAGGCCTAGCGCGACCTCTTCCAACAGATCCACATTGTGGTGAACCTGAACGACGCCCCACACTTGTTCCTTGCATTTCACGATCCAATGAAGTTTGAACTACTGATAATTCCACATTATTAGCTAAAGATGCATCTGGTAGTATGTCATCACTTGAATGAGATTTGTCTTCAACGTTTTGCTGCAATCGCCTTGCTCTCGGAACGTAGATCTGCATCTCTGGACGTTTGGATCGCCTGGAAAACAACAGGTACATGTATAAATGACATTAAACACACACGACCTGGAATAAAGGATAAACTAGAAATGTGTCTGCAGGACACAGCTGCCCACCGCTATTGAAAAAGCAATCACAATTGCACTTTGTTGTAATATGGACTTTGCTGATCACTTGTACCACATATATTCAATATCCTATCACGCACAACAAAGTTATGAGCAGGAAACAAAAGCTAATGTGTTGAATTTTTTATTTTTTATCGAGACATTCAACCTGGCGACACAGGTTTATCACATCGTCAACATATGGTGAACAGTTGTACTTTCAAAATCCCATTATGCACAAAAAAGTTAGACATTTTATATTTAATTGTGACCTTGACCTTCAGTCTAGAGACAGAGGTAATGCTTGCATCATATCGTCACCATATTGTGATCACCTGTATCCAATGATTTTGATGAAATCAAATGGGTAAACAATTGACCTTTAATTGTGACCTTGACCCTCAGCCTGGCAACATGGGCAATACACACACACTTGGACAGAGGTAACACTACACTATATGCCTTCCGCCATTATTATGATGCCTGATGATGGCAAAATAAAGTGCTGAAATATAGAGCTTAATTGGAGGTTTCTAAAAATATTTTCCTGAGCAAAAAAAAGCAAAAAAAAATAGTGTCAGAGAGTGTTATCCCTAAAAATGCAAATATTATTGGTGGTCACTTTCTAAACAACACAAAAATATTTCAATTATAAATGTGTATATTCAAGTAGTGTCAGTGTCCGTGCACAGACGTTTTGCAGGCCTCGAAATTTGGGCCACTGACTAACCGAAAAATCGTTTACTACAATATTCCTCACGGAACCGATTGATCGGTTAGTTTAAAATGTTAACATACATGTACGTCTATACAAGCAATTAAAATATGGACATAAAATACGTCTGTTTTTGATTTAATACAAACGTTTGTTGCAAAATACCTCCTCTTTATAACCCTAGGAACAAAGTATTCCATCAAGCATTCAGTGGACGCTAAACATGTGGTTATGCCGAGGCAGATTTGGTGATTGTTTTTGCTCACATCAGTGTACTAACCTCAATTATATCACTTTATATCTTGACCGACCCGCATTATAGATTTTACAAACTTCATTATTATTTTAATACGGTATATCGTACATTCTCGAGGTTGATATTTTCTAAAATCTTAAACTTTGGGCCATACTAGAAAAAATATAGAAAACACGATTTAATCGTTTCAGTCGATTTTTGCCCAAAATTCTGCAGTATAGCACCTTTAAATTCAAGTCATCTTGTTACAATGCTACACCAAATTTCATTATGAAAATAAGCTGAGATCGTCTCTCGGGCCTTCCCCTAGACCCTCGCACCATTGGCTAGGATAATCGAGTAAGGACTCAGCATTAAGCAAAGATGCCACACAAAAGAAAAGAGGACTCCACAACAAATGAACTCTATCATGCCCTGAAAATCTCTTGAAACTGACGTTAACCACCATTTTTTGACACCACTGAGAGAGAACATTACCTTGCTCCTCGACCTCTGCTCTGCACCCTGGGGTTGTGGGCTTCTCTCACCCCACTGGATGAACATGGTGCCCTAGCGTTGTTGTTGTTAGTACTCATTTCTACAGCTTCTGGATAAGGCTCGGGGGTAGGTTCATTCCCTTGGTACTGTTGGTATCTTTTCTTGCACTTAAAAAAGGAACTCTTCTCTTTTCCACCACTTTGTTTCTCAGACTCTATTTTGTCCAAATATTCACTAGAAATAAAAAAAAAAAAGTGCTGTTAAGTTGTCATAGTAATTTTATATTGTTTGTTTGGAATTAAAACCAGTACTTTACAGGTCATTTTACTTCAATAAATGGCAGAGGTGTCCCACCGTGAAAAAGAGCTGTTTTGATGGAATTTCAAAACCAACACCTTTTAACAAAGAATTATGGGCTACCCAAATCTGCTTCCTTTCAAGTTAAACTGGAGCATTCTTTACTGAAATACCGGACACAGTTAAACAATTACTGTACCTGAAAAGTATCAAAGTAATGCAGCACAGAATTTGTGGCCTTGAAAAGTTATAATGCTACCCAACTAATGAAATACAAGAACCCACCTTAGAAGGTCATCCTGGTCACAGACAGCAGTTCTCCTCTTATCCCCTTCTCCCACAGAGAAGCTGTGTAGATCAGGGAAATCCTCTACGGTCTTGTGGATCAATAAGCGATGATAACTATCTACAGCAGGAAACAATAAGACCCTGTAACAAAACATGTCGTATTAATATGCTTTACAGGCCAACGTATGTATGAGCGGGCTTCTATGTTCAAATCATAAAGTTAATATATCTGCATAATCAGATCATTCAATTTAAACGAGTTTATTTGTTCTGTTTTTTGTTTATGTTCGTCCAAGAAACAAGCTTTTGTAGTGTTTTTTAAAACAGAAGTTTTGCAACTATCATTTTATAATTTTATCACCATTAAAATGTTGTTTGATCAAAAAAGCATGACAACTTTTATTAACATTGAATTTATCAACCAAAAGAATTGTCAGAACAACGTACATGTAGATTTACTTTAGTTTCAACTGTGTTTGTTTGTTTGTTTGATTGGTGTTCAACGTCGTACTCAAAGGTATTTCATTTATATGACAACGGATTCTCCACTTCTTTAATCTACTCTACTCGATACGGCGGAAAACCGGGAGAAAACCTCGTAAAAACCACCCTCGCGATTGCCGAAGTCACCTCGTGTGACTCCCTCATATACCTCAGGTCCACTGGGAGACTTGAACCTGTGCGGTACATCGAAGGAGGATCTGCAGTCAGACGTGCTTACCACTGAGCCACGGTGCAGGCCCCGTTTCAACTGTGAAACAAATTTTTTTCTAATTTATTTAAAGCACCAGGACACATGAATTTAGCTCCCGCAAACCACCCACTTTGGTGACAGTTTTTCTATCCTCTGAATTCAATCAAGAGATGTCATGAGATGTACCTTTTGTCACAGCCTAAACCTTTGTTGCTTCCCAGGAGAAATCTGTTGATATCTTCCGAGACTCCATCTACAAATTGAGAATCATCTCCTGTCAGATATCTGCTGTGTAAATAAACCGCCAGTTTGATAAGATGTTACACCTTGTCACACATACATTCTGAAAAACACAAAAAATACATGGGTTTACAATATAGGTTTCTTTATTTGTTATTTTGATTTAGGGTTTTACACCTTATTTAAGGTTATTTCTCTCCTTGTCAGTTCAATGGGTGAATGATTTGTTTGTTTGATTGGGGTTTTACGCTGTACTCAAGGTTATTTCACTTACATGATGGCGTGCCAGCCTAATCGGTGAAGGAAATCACCATAAACGACGCTGGCAACATACATGACAGGACAAAACATTTACATAACATAAACAAAACAGAACACCACAACAAATAACATGAGGGCAGATTTTTGATGGGAAAAAAAGGAGGGAGAATTCAAATGGTTTTGTAGATTGATCATTCATGAATGTAAATTTGCATTGAACGCACATAATGTGTTATTGGTTAATTGGAATGTTTGTTTGGGGGGTTAACATGCTTGAAGTTATTTCCCTCATGCCAGCCCAATCGGTGAAGAAAACCACACCCAATGACTCAGGCCATACATGTATAAAGGGCTCAAAACACAAGGGCATATCAAATTGACTGCCTGATGTCCCTCCAATTAGTTCGCTCAGATAGTACCAGGGCAATGGAAGCCATTCAAGCCAGACCAATTGGTTTAGTGTCATATAGATGTATTCAAATCTGAATTAAAATCATTTTAATTCCTTAACATTGTAATTCACAAATTCAATTTAAACTTATTAAATTACTCCAAAGGCTAGTTCTCAAATAAGAAAATGTAGAGCAGGCCTTGTAAATCTGGAAATAGTCCCCCGCATTGATCGACATACATGTATGATGTTTAGAAAGTAGTCCTGTTAAAGGTGACTGGATTATCATGTAGGTATTAAGACATGTATACGGCTAGTTTACGTCAATGATGTCATGCCCGACACAGAAATAGATCAAACTAAGTCATTACATACGAAAAGAACTTCAAGTAACAATACATGCTGGTCTTTGGAGCTGAATGTTGAATGTAAACAAAACAAACACAATTGTTTTGAGAGAGAAGAGAAAAACGCAATTTAACCTAAGCTCAAATAAAATGACATGTACATTTAGGGGAAAAAAAATAGGTTTCTCTTAGAAAACAATCCTGTTAATTGTGCTCAGGCAGGGTTGGATTATTAAACATTTGTGTAAGGAAATTTTCAAAGGCAGTCAGAGTCTGATCACTAGCTTTTATAACATAGAATTAAAGTAATGGACAAACAAATCTGCAGTCTTTAGATCATTTTAATTGTTTACATGTGTATGATTGGCTTTTGGTTAAATATTCATAGTTAGGCTCACACATATAAACACATGATATGTTAACATATTTTTAGAAATTTCTTAATTGGCTTGAGGCCAAATTTTATCCCATAAAAAATCTTTTGTTTCTCCATGTTCATTGGTCAACCACATTTACAGTACTTAACAGAGAAATCTGTTCAGTGGTAACATTTGACAAAGGTCATCGAGTGCATTATCATCAATCACTACACCCACCATGGCCACCAATGGACCAATCAAATCGGAGAGAAACTATTACCGTGCAGTATGTGACATTTCTTTGAATGAACTTTTGATGAAGGTACTTCCGGACATAGTTTATGTATTATAATACGTACTACATTGTGACATACAAGACGTCAGATTGACATAAACAGTTTATACAATGCAATTGTAAACAGTCAAAAAATATATAAGTATGGGCCTACCCCTAGTCAATACAAGAAGTCTCAAAGTTGTCAGAATAACCTACATGTAACTGCTACAGCCCACTGTACTCACTGTACAGGTAGATCTATGATGGCATGGCTTATGAGCTTTAACCAATCAAGTACTTATTTGAGATAAAACTCCTTCACTCCCAATCTAACCTGTGTGTAACTTCAAAATAGAATCAGGACATTTTCAGATACTTCTATAATTAATATACATATATTTATGTACAAGGGTTTTGAGATCTTCTTCACTCGATTGACGTTTAGTGAGTATTTTTAATAATAATATTCTGTGCAGTTTGACAAACATGTCTTATTAACTGGACATAAACTAAAAGTATTAGTAAAATGTCTTATGTTGGATATGTCATTTACATACTATTTTGAAGAAATAATACATTAAAACTGATGATCTGCGAAGACAGTGTTAGTTGAAGCATAAAATCATTGTAAATGTCAAACCGGAAATCCAATTATGCAGGAATTTGGCTGTTCAAAGGTCAGAGACAAATAGAAGAAGTTTATTTTTTGCCATTTTTATGGACTATCACCATGAATAAGTATCAGATTTGAAGACCAGTGAAAAATGCAATTATAAATACACTACACTGTGGTTTTACGCTGCTCTAAATGTTTTTTCACCCATATGGTGGCTTGCCAAAGAAACTACGATAGGGCTACTAAAGGCGTCACTGGTATAAAACACTGTCAAAAGACAAACCAAGGACTGCAGGTAAAACACCGACCAAACTTTGAAGTTTTAAAGTTTTACACTGTAAAATCCACTTCAGGTTATGAAATTGAGCCGTGTTACTTTAATATATTGTGAGTAATTCTATGAAGGCCTACACAGTAATCCACACTATGGCAATTATTATAAAACACAGTGTTATAAAAAGTGAAACATTACCTTGATTACAGGAAAAGACTTCATTCCATAAATTTACCTTTTCTATTATTCACTGGATAAAAAAAATGTAATAACAAATTTTAAATAAGGAAGTGATTTTTTCATTGAAGTTTTACACTGTAAAAATCACTTCAGGTTATGAAATTGAGCAGTGTTGGCGTACCAGCCCAATCGATGAAAGAAACCACCATACACGATGCTGGCAGCATGCAAGACAGGGCAAAAAATTACATAACAAAACAGGGCACCACATTAAATCGGCATCCTGTGCCCCTTAGCTCAGGGAGCACCAGGGCATGAGGCTCCCACACAACCACCCGCTCCACACTATGGCAATAATTATAAAACACAGTGTTATGAAAAGTGAAACATTACAGGAAATAACTATTTTACATCCTGTTTGTAACATATAAAATAATACTGATGATACAGGATATAAGCTTCTTTTTGCATCTTTCAGGCATAAATTGATCAACTGTATAGCACATGAGAGATAACACGCTTAATTTTAACTTTAAGTTATTTGTTAGCAATTTGTTAATTGCAGGGAATGTAAATGTAAATTTGTATTTGTATATAAAATGTGCACTGTATCATGTACATGTAATTAGTATGATTACTGTCACTTAATCAAGTTACACCCTTTTTTTGTTACCCATCCACATGAAACAAGATTGAAACGAGTCTCTTAAAATTACATTTTAAGTATGAGTAATGTTTCAGGAATGTTAAAACCTCAAATGTATTTCTCTTTATTGGCTGAGCGGCAGTGCCTATGACAGTATTTGTAGATATAGTATTACATGTTGGGCTTTACATCATAAGCAGGTATAATACCGTATTGTTGCTGCAAAACTTTTCCAAGAAAATGTTTTTATGACAAACAATTGCATCTGCAGCTAGCTACATGTATATCAGTAGTGTTATTCTTTTGTAAAGTTCAAACAGAAGTGCACAAATATAGAACAAAACTGTAATTATATCTTAAATCTGTTCTAACTACCTTCCAAGAAAAATAAACACTCATGATATATGGAAAACATGTGTCCAGCTATTTTTTTAAACATATACTAGTTACAGGTTTTGAAGTGGATCATCAGTTATAGTCACCTTAAACAGCCAATCATTTTTACCACTGCTGATAGTTCTTCTGGGGAAGTTTTCAATTCCATTTTTATGACTGAATTACTACAAGATTTATGGGTAATTGTTTCTCAGTTATGGACAGTGTGTACATGTAGGAGGAGTATTATGTGACCACACAAACGTGAAAATCAGGAACGTTTAGGAATTTTATTCTGATTTAATGAATATGTAATAAGATTGTCAATACCTTTAACAGGTTGAGGTCACTTCCTTATCATGTGGTGAATATACCAGTGATATTTGACAGCTTACTTTCCCTATCAGTTTTCAGCAGCATTATTACATATCTCCATCAGCAATATAGTTTGACATAGATCTAAGTGCATGTATCTAATAGAGATATACTGGTAGGCACTTCCGTTCAACACAATAAGTTTGGGTGTTATACATTGACAGTTTGAGCTGGTGACATATTGAAAGGACTGACAACAACAGGATATTGCTCAATTCCAAAACGTCAGTACAGATTTGTGTCACTGTGTGTGAGTACTTCTGTCTATATGGGATCAATACAGCAGGACGACACAAAAATTTGTTTTCTGTGACATCACTAGTCTGTTGTTTGTTGGAATAAATAGTTGCCTCAGATTTCAGGTTTAAATTATCATTAATTGTTTTTTTTCATATTGGAATCTGTTAAAATACATTTTATTGATGCCACCTTTTTGACACCTTGTTGGTCATCTCATTCTCTTTTATAAACCTTATATCCTTCAAAACGGCTACAAAACAAGGTAATCAAAGATCAATCTAGGTTATCGGCACAGGAAAAATGTTAGGGGGGAAAAGTATCTTTTGATATTACAATGTCTGAAATGGAATGTAGTTACATGCATGTTGTAATTCTTACTTCAGTTTGCACTTGAAAAGTTTTTCAAATCAAAATATATGGAGTTGGGTTGAATAATTTATGTAGAAAAAAGTTGATAATACAATATGTATGCATATTGAGAAACAGTGCATATATGAGAATGATTTGTATCCTCAAAATGTATTAATTGTACAGTGAACTTTAATCTAACCTGCAATATGATTTAAACTTATTAACTGAAACAATACAATGTTTGTCTTTGTTCCAGAACAAGAAGACAGTTACAAACATAATAAGGACAACAGGAGTACAAGCTTCATGTAATAAGCATCACAATAAAAATGAATGTATTTACATGTACTTCATATGGAGATGACTTCATGATCAATCAAACAAAGCTGCTTAATCCCTGCATTTAGAATGAGTGCAAAACTAAGGTTTAGTCAGCAATTATCTTTGAAAGTTTCAAAAGGGCTGAACATTGGAAGTTTCTTTGAAATACAAAGTATATATGAACTGCGCATTCATAAATACAAAGCATTAAATTCATCCACTATGGTTGCAAAATAAAAGTGGTGGGTAATTCATTTTTTAACAAGTTGGCATTAGAATTTCCCTTCAACCCAGTCTGATTACTTTTCCTGCCATACACATTGATGTGAGAAGCAAACACTGGAAGAGCAACAGCCACAGTATATTCAAGCCCAAAGTGATGTTGGGTTAAATGCTGGTGATTCAGTTCAGCCTGGAAATCAAATATGAAGATACATCACTTACATAAAGCCATGGAAGGACAGTATACAAAAGTGTTTAGCCAAGTCACAAATAGTATTTCTACTGCAACAGGTATGTATTTTTAATGTTTTTAAAGTAGTATCTCATGTTGAAAACTTACAAGGAAACTGGGTTGTGTGTGACACTTGTTATAGTTGGTGAATATAATATATGGAACTACTAGTTATTGTATCTTGTGTTTTTCAGCTGAAGCTAGGAGTTAGTCATTTAATAAAGTATTTTATGTGAAACAGAGTAGGTGTGTATGTCATAAATCCGTGTTAACCCGTGCTTGACTTAAAAAAATTCATACTACCCTAAATCCTCAACAAATTCGACCTCTAAGGGCACAAACTTTACATAATTTATTAAATGTTTAAGTGTGAACTTGGAACTAAACTTACATTTTCTGGTAATTTAAAGTCTAAACTTCATAAAAATTTCAAAATTGTATGTCTACACTTCTTACCCTTTCAATAAAATGACGTTGTAAAGGGGGTTGAATTTATCGAGCATTTAGGGTGAGTCATTTAACAGTGATTCTTTGACACGCACTTGAATGGCACATGACCCAACTCTTTTACAGATACCTGGAACAGAAATACTAGTACGACAAATACGCTTGTTTCATGAAAACTTAATGTGACTGTATTTAATATACTATAGTACTAAGTTGGCAAACGCATTACAACTTAACGATTCCAGATGT
>JAVFBZ010205925.1:17502-27767 GCA_032466195.1 Katharina tunicata
AGAAGTTGTATCATCCGTAGAGAGAGAAGTTGTATCATCCGTAGAGAGTGAATTTGTATCACTTGTAGAGAGTGAATCACTGGAAATGATGATCGGATATTGCAAGACTTGTCAAAGACATGTTGAGCGAATCCAGTGTATGACAAATGTTTCTCTCTCTCTATTATATTAGCTTGACAACATTCTTTAGCATGGCTTCCATTTATACATGTAGTTCTTTAGTTTCTCAAAGACTAGTGGTCTATTTACAGTTCTGTCCATTGACGTCAGTAAACTTGAGATGCGACTATTTCAAAGTGTGCCCCAAACTATAAGGACGTCAATGAGCTGGGACATTATCCATATATAGCACCAGAAACACCAGCACTGTTGCTATTCATGACTTGACAATTATGTGTATTCAGCTATGAGACCTAATTTAGAAATCGGTTAAGAAGAGAAAATTCTGATGACCGTTCACATATGAAATAATTATGTGGAGCCCTGTTGAAGGAAGGTGCCTGGCATTGTTATTAACTATCCCTCAACATTACTGTTTGCCCGTGGTCCTCCTTCCCTGTCTGGATCAGCAAATATACCCAGAAGCCTGATGTGCCAGCTTCACATGGGATGTAATTATTACAAACCAAAACTGTGGATTCTCTCTTTTAATAAAAGGGACTAGTTAACCTTATTATCCTCTCGCAATAAAGCCCACAACCTATCTATTTATACTCAAATTAGTTACTGTTCACTGGTAATATACTTCTGGAATAACATGGAATTACAGCCTGACCACATGCTTGTCTTATTTGGGATGTTTGTGATTCGTACCAGAATTCCTATGTCAAGATCTTTTTCTAATCTGACTAACTTAAATTTAAGTGAAAAATAGACTAAAGTTAATAGTTTTCAGGGCCCGATGATTTGATAAAAGAAAAAAATCTAAAAATAGAGTTACCCTTTAGAAGAGATTGACTGTATCAAGTAGCTTTAAGAAATGCTGTCCCCAGTTTCAAGACCAAAAATATATCTTTCAATAAAAGGAAACATTACTTGTGTCGCCATAATGGATGCAAAGCATTAAAAGAAATGTTAACTGAATAATTTTAGCTGTACTGTTTATGTTGTACAGTGGTACAGTACTTTAAAAAAAAGTTAGTTCAAGAGTAATAACACTGGCACCCGGATATGGACTATAATAATAACAAAATTTGTATGTGATACGAGAATCTAACAATCCTCTCTAACCCTAGGGTTAGATGATAAATATAGCTCTGAACAATAATATAAAAATGTCTGTGCACTCGGGAAAGCATTTGTGAGAATTTGTGTTATATTTTTGTCTAGAGTAATTAGTACTAATTACACTGGCACATGGATATTGATGTATCCGTTCATGTTTGCTTTATTCTTTTAATGTAATAATGCGTGTGTTTTTAAAACTGCCAAGTGAAACACAAATAAAACAAAACCTTGCAAGTTTGGTCATTTTGATAAACAGTAATATTTGTACTGATGTTTGTAGTGTCAAAACAACAACCAAACAAATCTAAAAAAAAAAACACAGGAATGTAAATAACTCGGATCCAAAAATAATTTACCAATTTTCAAAATTTAAACTGCTATCTGTTTCTTTCACCTATATCTTGAGGAAAGAATTCATTTGTTGGATTTATCAATCTGAAAATTTAGCGCTACTCCCTAATAATAGAATGTGCCTGACTTATTACAGTATAAGAACATTATGTATGAACAACTGGGCTATTATGTACAGATATGTTGTATCCTTGTCATAGTTAATAGCGTCCTTGTTAACCCAATTAATTAATGTAAATATGGACTAGAAAAAATTGTTGTTTTGTATGATGGTCCGAAGTTGATAACATTTACAAGACATTATTGTTCTGTGCTTGGAATTACACAACCGGTGTAGTGCTTTTTATATTTTAAGGCTTAATAATATTTGACGTTTGAATTCCGTGGAAGCTTGATTTGTTAAGGGTTTATGTTAGGTGTTATGGGTATAGAGATCAGGTGTTAGTCCTGGGCAAAACATGCTGTGTGTCATCCTCTAACTCAGCTGTGTCTCACACTAACTGAGCCACTCTCGTCTATGGAGAACAGGGACCTTAATCTTCTGCTGAGAAAGCTTAGTTTCTCACTTAATTGAATGCTTTCTTTCTGCTGTGTTTCTTGAGCTCGGCCTTGATCAACATGACTGGGCCAATCTTGGCTTAACACATTTTGAAGACTGCTTTGCAAGAGTTGTATTTTGTCATGTCGTTACGGGTATTGGTACCCATTGTGGAGAATCAAATTGCTGTCGTCTTTTTGGGCTCAAAATGGCCAACTAGATGGTTGATTCAGAATGAAATTGTTAGGAAGGACAAATGAAAACGTATCAGTGGACTATCTAGGAATATGCTGGTTATTGATTTTCTTCTGGTTTTTCGGAACAACTGTTGTCAAGGCAGGTCTAGAAGCTCATGCTTGAAGATTCCAGACAAGTCTATGAGACCCCAAGTCTGCTTTCTTTTCCAACAGACCTGTTACCTACGATCACAACCCAAACCATCCTGCAAGCCCTGACGATCATGTCAATTGTTCCTTAATAACAAAACCTTGTATTCATATACATGAAGCATGCATATGATGCATCCCAAATATTAGATGTATGGCATTTTCATTGGATATGTATGCAAGATCTTCAATTTTTAAACAGGAAAGGTCTACATTATGTAATATCAGTTATTCAAATATAAAAAAAATCTATCTCCAGGTTCAAGTAACATTTACCCCCCCCCTATATTGATGGATATGCATTCATGACAGTTACATGCAAAACATTTCAGCTAAAGCCGCTGAAAGGTATTTTCACTTTTTTCGTGGCATTGTCTTATGCATTGAGGATTGATTTTTTTAATGAGAAGAAATATATTCTGTCAGCATCAGAGTGTGAACATTTATTTTCTAAGCATTGCTTTAGTGCAACTGAGCTCCTATTATTGAAATAGTCTGACTTGTAACAGTGTAAGTACACTATTAGCAATTGATGCATTTTTGCCGTAACATGCCTAAGCCTATGTTTTTTCCATTCCATAGTTATTAACATCCTTTGTTAACCCAAATAATGAATATAAATAAGGGCTAGAAAAAATTTGTTGTTTGTATGATTGCATCTAAGCTGATAACAATTATTCGAAATTCTTAACTACAAAAACCAATCCCAAACAACATTTTTCAGGAACATTTTTTTTATATATACTTGCATCCGTATTTGGTGAATATTTTTATAAGGAGTAAACACACTGGCGCAGGGATATAATATACTTGTATTAAACATCTCCCAAAGTAAAAATAGTGTTTGGTGAGACCTTGTGTTGTAAAGTAAGTGTAATATACATGTAGGAGTCAAAATTTCTGGTACATATAGGTGGTTGGGTGGAAACTTCTTGTGCACTGGGCTAAGGTGCATCAGGAAGCCAAATTTGTTGTGTCCTGTTTATCTTCCTGTAGATGTATTATGATGTGTAGTGGTTTGCCAGCATTGTCTAGGGTGGTTTCCTTCACCCATTTGGTGGTATGGCATCATATTGGTGAACTAACCTTAAGTATGTCATATGCGTGCAAGAAGCTTAAATGTACAGCGTAAAACACCAATCAAACAAATAAATGACATTAGTGACCTACATTAAGCCCCCTGGCAAAAGACATGTAAAATTTGTGAGCAATTTGGAAGCTACGGTCAAGATATTTCATTTGGTCCTTACTTCATGTTTAATATGCATTATTTCTTGAAGATTTAAAGATTAATACATTATACATGATTGATTGTATCAGCGCAACAAATAGATTGAAGTTGATCTTCTTGCCTTTCAAATCTTTTTTTTTAAATTTAAGATCCATCTCGCATTTTTCACTTTTTTCTTATTATTGGTTGCTTTGTTCAGCAACTCATTTTGATTTCTCTTTTTTATGTTTTGACAGATCATCAGAAATTGGAAAGAGAGGCAAGAATTTGTAGGCTGTTGAAACATCCAAATATTGGTAAGTTGACTTTTAAACAATCTGTAAATTATTTTGTCTTATTTTGTGGTCTTTGTGAATATGGAATGGGAGAACAAATCTAGCGTACAGGGGATAGTTTCATAAAAATGCATACCAAAAAAATGTCATTAATGTCGTGACCTTATGTTTAACCAAGGAGGATATCTTTTAAAAATAAATTTTTCATACAAACTTTTATGAGTCAAACGACCCCCATATTAAGAGATGAATCTGCACTCACCCACAGCCTACATCTTGTGCTAAAGCCCATTGTCTATTGGAAACAGGTCAGGATTACTAGCTTTTGAAACTTTAATGTGCGATTAGCAGTTGTCTGGCTTTTGTAGACTGGTACTACAGTGGCATTTAAGCTCTAAAGGTCATCAAGGTCAGTGGTTTGAATAATCAACAACACAGACTGGCAGAGGGTGGGGTTATTTAGAACAAAAACGTGGTTCAAGAAGTAATTACATACAATAATGCTCTCTTGATTATTATAACAACGCATGTCCTAAATTTTCCCATATGGCGACTTTTGTGACATGCAGAAAGAGTAATTGACATGCCAGGCATCCTTAAAACAGGCGAGCGTTTACTTCCATCTCACCCAGTTTGTCTACAATGTAAGAAGCCTTATGGCTAGCGGGCGTGTATGGATGATTTTAATGCAAATTCTAACTAACTGTGGCAACAACAAAAGCTTGCCATGTCTTGATATAGAAACGAGGTGGATCACTGCCCTCTAGTTTACTCACTGAAAGCTTCTGTTTGTAATTGTGAAAAGAAATGTTAACCCTTTTTTCATTTGCATTGATATGATTGTGTGATTCTAAGCTATCCACTGCTGTTTGTATTGTCAAGTTGGTCTGTGTGTGTATCTCATTGTTTCATCTGATCGGGCCTAAGTCCTATGTATCATAATTCCAGACATCTCAATTTCACATGACTTCGTCCATGTTTGAACAATTCTAGATGATATGACATTAATGACAATGTATATTTAACATGTTTGGTCATGTATATCAAAAACCAATCAATACTGCAACCTGTTCACTAATAGATGTATAATGGTGTAGAGTGATGGTTTCATATGGCCTGTGCGGAGAGACCATGACAGGACGGAGCTTTAATGTTGACATGTTAGCTAACTGGTCATGAAAACAGTCTCCAATTTATCTATGTTGCCATGGGGACTGACTGGTGATGTTCAACTTGACCTTGGTTTGATACTAGTGTAGATGAATTGAAATAAAACTGTTGTAAATTCCATTCCAAAATGTCAACAGGGAGGATTTAAACATATCCAGGCCTAGAATGGAATTAGTTTCATTTGACAAATGCCAAATAATTCTTCCTATCTGACAAAGATGAAATGTTCTGCAGAGGTACATGTCCGATTTTACCATAAAGAGTGTTGGTGCTTGGCCATAAGCTTCCTCTGCTTTATAACTTTCTGCTAGGCATATGAATCCAATAGCACGGAAATGTTCACAGGTCATTGTTCCATATTTTGCATCCTGTCCTGGTTTTGTGTTTTCACTCTTTGTTGCCCGGAATAGGGGCGATCCCCCCTGTGGACCTTAAGTTTAAAAGGGAAGTTTTCCGGTGGCTGCAAAGTTCCCGGGGTGGTTTACGAGTTTTTTTCTCGGTTTTCCACCATACACGGGCAACGCAAATTATTAAGATGAGTAAGTCATCATATAGGTGATAGTCAATCAAACAAACAAACACTCTTTGTTGTGAGGGATGTCTGGCATGGTTTCCTTCATCCCATGCCAGAGTTAATGGTTTCTTCTACCACTTCGATAGAATACAAAAAACCTTTACACGTCAATCAAATCACATAAGTCTTAACAAGGCTGCAGATAACTTCTGGCGGGAGGGGGTATTCACTCAATGTTCTCTATAGGTGCGGTATTTCTCGGGCGGTGGGGGTATTTCTGAGACCTACATGGTAAGCAAGCTCATTCTGTATGCTATTTAATCACAAACATCCATATTGACAAAATTCATGCTGGAAAATTGTAATAACCACCGGCCAATACTTTGGAGCGATTTTACCAGAATTGCAAAGAAAAAACCCCAACAATATTATCTACCATAACATTTTCAAAAATGCATGTTTTTCTTTCTCTTGATTTTCTGGAAATGAAATAAAAGTAAATAAAAAGACAAAAAAGTCTGCTTTCTTTCACACTTGGCACTGGAAAGGAACAGAGCTTATATTGTAAGGGGTTGCACATTGTTTAGATGTGTTGAAAATATCACCATCATGTAAGCACTACTCAATCAATCAGCCAATGTAAGAAAAGAGAATAAATATGTTCAATTCTGAAAATTCAAAATTCTGCATAGCAATTTTTCCGTGAAACTCTGAGTACTAGTTATTCACATGTTATTATGTACATGTACCTATTTCAATTTGATTCCCAATTCAGCTCTTTTTGTGTTTCTGTACATTTACTTGCCCGATTCTTGAAGTCCCAACTTAAAGTCAGTCTCAGCATTCAAAAACATTGTATAATTTGAAAAAAAGGGACATCAGTTTCCAATGACAGCTAGGACTTCCACCCAGCCTTCGCCACTACAACTATATGACTGGCATTGTATCAAAACGAGGGTGTTTTTTTTTTTGCCAATCGGATGTAGAATTTAGAGCTAGTAATTTAGTTTTCAAGAATGAATTCTTTTTATTGCAGAAAGGTTGCTTTATTTTAGATTTATATGTTTTTTAATTAAGGCACTGAATATATTAGAGTAATTTTACATGCACAAATGATAAGGCCTCATAAATGCATAAGCCAATGAGTTTCTATTTGCAATCTGGATATTATTTATACAAATCCTAATGTACATGTACAATACACAACTACACACACTATCTAGAGTCCTGTCTTAATTGATGTGTGCATTAAATGTCTCAAATTGATTCTTGCAATAGCATAAATGGCAAAAACTGATGATGTATTAAACCTGTTGTTAGAAAACTTTGCTTTGCTTGCAATTGTGTTCTTTATTTTATTTAACTGCATATATAGATATGTTTTCTAAAATTTGTGGCAATGCAAATGGCAAGTCAAAAATAGCAGTCTTTTCTATTCTCTTGATAGAAACACTGATATCTGTCATTCCCCTGAAGATTCTCAAGCCAGAGCATTAATTTGAGAAAAATTGAATGTGTGAATATGTAAAATGTACTTTGTTCTGATCCACATTGATAGAATAAACTGACAGTTTCTACTGTGCCTGTGACGATCCACCTCTTAAATAGTTATTGGCTGATACTCTGAAGCTTTCTGAGACCCCTGGACACTTCTGCTTAAGCTGTGTGTATTGATGGTGTTTGGAAAGCATTGCAGTTCTCATAATACTGGTCAGCTAAATAATTCAGATCTCTTGGGACATCCATATAGAACACATGCTTTACTCAAGGCAATATTCCTGTCACTCGAGAACAAAACATTTTGCATGGCAATTGATATTAAAGAATGGTTCATTGCTGACCATTGCTGCAAGCCTTTGATTGTCTACATTATACATGTACAACAAGGTTACACATCCTGTCACCACAGTACAAAAACATTGATAGCAAAATATATACAGCTTGTGCTAGTAATCACCTAATGTTCTTTAGCAGTTGATTGTTTTATGTTATTAGAATGCAATATATATTTTCTGATTGTACATCAAATTTTTCATAACCAATTCTACAAAAAATGAAAAATTTCAAGTTTTTTTAGATTGGCAGTTTCTTTCTACAATCTACATGCTCATACAATGCAGCATTTTTATGTTCTGCTTAAATTTTGTTTCTAGAGTTTAGTATGTTAATTTATTTAATTTAACCTTTAAAAGCGTCTTCATCCTACATGCATGTGATCTGTAGTTTACAAAGTGAAATTGGTGGATCCTAATGGAAACCCTGATGGGACATAGCATGAATCCTGAGGCGAATCAAGTTGTAGACAGTCTGTTATATCAGTTATTTGCTCATTAGTGATTGTCCTGGCAAGAATATGATGAGATCACTTGTGGAGCACAAACAACGGGATGTGTATACAATATGTGTTGTAATATTGAATTGTTTGTTTCCATTGTGGAGCTGTTTATAAATCAGGTTCCACTTCGTAAATGAACTTATAGGATTGAATCTGGGGTATAATTGTTTATTAGATCATTGCAGGAGTCTATATGCGTTTGACATGTTTACAACTGAATGTGACTTGTGGTTGATCTGTGTTAGGAAATGGATAAGGATTAGTTTGGTTTGGTGGGGCTATAGAATTGCCTCTTCTCTACTTTGGTCTGATTTCCCGAGCTTCATGTATGGGTTTGGAAACAGCGGCCTCCATTAAGAGATGACTCTAACCCTGTGAAGCGAGTACTTGATCCTATTGATTGGACTCTAAACCTTCTCTCTAAGAAGTGAGCCCAATATTGCTGTACCCCTTCATTACCTAGACTACTGGATTGAGGCTAAAACACTGAGTCCATCATTATCTCAACAAGCAATGTTTGCGGAAGGTTTTATGGCTGGTATTCCAGTACACATTGGTGAACCCAGTGTAATTTAAACTCCATCATTGACTTCTCCCTGATTTCTGCCACATGCAGTTAATGGCAATATATTAGTAAATGTGTGATACCATTAGATGCAAACACAATCTGTTTTACTGAGTTTTATCTGACATTTAGATACACATACATTTTCAGATAGATATGAATCTAATGAATTGCCTCTGCTTAGCGTTGATCTCCTAATACAGTAACTAGTTCACTATAGATAAAATCTACCCATTTGTTTTCCACACAGCAAGGTCTTCATGTTGATAAACTGGTCAGTACCTCAGGCAAACAACAAACACATTTAATTGTCTCATTTCTTTTAGGCTTGTTTTAAATTAAACTCTGGATAATTGTACGATTCTATGTACCAATCTTTTGTCATGGTTGATTATGGATCAGTATTCTATTCCATGCATTACCCTGGCAATTATAAATTATTTATTGCCCGGAAAATCTTTCTAATTATTTTTTAAATACTATAATCTACATGATCAAAGTTGTCATATGAGGGAAATATCCTTGAGCATATTCAATGATAAACACCCATCAAATAAAGAAATATACCATAATCAATTTGACGATGATTTATATGTACTAATGACATGTTTAATTTAGAACGTGTTGGAATTCTAATGAAGATATAAACACTTTCATTTTCTCAATTTGTTAAATATCCAGGCTAGAATATGTTTTATGGAATTACTTTGAGGAGGGTACTATTAAAGGGACCTTTTTTGTAAAATTCTTTCTACAGTGGAGATTTTTGATGGATTTGCTCCGGTTTTAGTTGGCATGTTCCATAGCAATCACTCTTTGAAATCTGAATTATTGACAGCCCTAATACGCAATTCTATAATATGGATTTTTGGTGTCTTGTGTCTTGGGTTTGTGGTATCTCAGAGCATGAAAATGTATATATCTGAAACAGGCACAGGTATGAAGTCTTTGTGGCAAGCAAACTCGCCTGTCTTCATACAATATGCATCCACAAGCCGTTAACTTTGTTAACCTTCTTCACCATTTGCCTTGTATTTTTAAGTTAAGCTGCTATTTAAACATATACATGTAAATTAATTGGCCAAGAGCAGTGTAAACTCAGTGCATCCAGTGGATATACAAAAACATGCAAACTTACACATAAAAACAGTAGTGAGTTCTGCTGTTGGTTGTCTGGCACCTGTCCAGGTGGTCTTGAAGCTGATGGGCATCCTGAAGCTGTTTCATTTTAATCTTGTAATTTACATTGTCTGTGCTATTCCTACAGTATGTTGTTATTTTTTGTTATTGCTTAGAGGGGTTTCCTTTCAGTTATCAGACTGATTATCCATAACACCTATCAAACAAGCAAATCTTCATACTTGCGCCACTCTTTCACAATTCACACTTGACAAAACAGTTGGAATTTTTGGTGGTAATTATAAGTTTAAAGACTGGTTAAATTATTGATCACACAGTCCACACTTCAGAGTGCATGCCAACCAGATCAATACGAAAAGTTTCTTTGTATGTACAGTGTATGATCTGATTAAAACAGGAAGTAAACAACGTATGTTTGCCATAATAAATGTGAATGTTCTTCGTTGATTTACCTCATTGAATATCATTTTATGCAATGTTGTTTTTGGTTCAATTAGAACAGATCTGTATTTCTCTGAAATCAGTTATTTATT
>JAVFBZ010205926.1:0-13442 GCA_032466195.1 Katharina tunicata
TAACCAAGAGGTCCTTGAGAGATTTGTTCTTCTTGTACGCTATGATAGGTCTCTGTGATAGAGGCTTAATCATTTTATGTACAAGATTGTGATATTCCTGTATTAGGAGACTAGATGCTAGGCTGATCATATTGTAATACAAAAACAGGAGTTTTTTTCAATCGGCATGATTTTAAAATAATCTATGAATGGCCAGAAAGGGAGAAATGTTCACCTATTGGGGAGGTTATCGGCCGTAATCTGTTGCAATTGAACTGATTGTTGGCTCTAAGCCTAAGAGGATTTTTGTTTTCTCCAACAGAGTTTCAGACATTTTTTACAAGTGATGAGGTAAACCACATTTTCCGAATCACAGTTTAAAACATCTGCCAAATGATAGACATTTATAGTTTGTTCTCCGACGAAGAACGCCCTCTCTGGTATGTAATAGTTTAGCATACATCTAGTCCTCATACATTTGGAAGACCCGTCTATATATATATAGTACTGCCTTCATGGTTATGCAGTTGTCAAAAAAAGTGGGTAAATTTACTGTCCGAAAAGTCATCAAAAGTGTAGGGTTTTGCTAGAATTAATGTCTCAGCAACAAAACGACAATAAAATTTCGTCAAATACAGTATATTTAGTAATGACTACAATTTCTAATTAGGCCTGTTAAAACGCAAATTAATAAAATGTGAATGTGAATGTTCACGCCACAGCGTAGCTGGACAACTGCTGAATGTGGCGTTAAATACCAATCAATCTAATTCGGTCATTAAGTTGACAGAAAGCAGTGGACCAAGTGATGTGCCCATTGTGACCCCATCAATTTGTTGGCAGAGCTTTCCATTAGCTAAATTGGGACGTTTTGTGTATCTGTCTAAAAGCAGTTTTGTTAGTGTTTTTTTTTTTCTTTAGGCCTGCATCTATAAGGTTTTGGTTGCAAATTCTGTCCACATTTATATTGATAGGGCAACTTGGTTGGCAAGAGGATGCTTCAATAACCACTTGGTTCCAACACGTCACTTTGGCCCAATATTCTCCTAGACGGGTGGTCACTAATTAATACTAACATTGGGTCTTCTACGTGAGTATACCATCTATGGAATCCCTGTTACGTTCCTCTGCTGGCAACTGCAGGGAAGGTATCGCCCTTGTTGGTGCTCCGTGGTGCTTAGGGAACATGGATGGTGAAACAAACTTAACACACATGGCTTCACAAAAACCACCCTTAAACGTTGGGAAAAAACGTAAATCCGAACAGATTATTGATATTGGGAATTGTAAATAAAATAATACATTATAAGGCGTAACTGGTTTAGATATTACTACACATGATTTTCTGGAACATTTTAGACATTATCCCATGGATATAATGACCAACATCAGAGTGATGCGGATATTGACAAGTTGGAAGTACCTCATGTACCAGATAACCCTATAACGTAGTCTTAGGTCTCCACGGCTATTAATTGTTTAAAACCTAACAAATCAGGCGGATTGGATGGTATCTGTAGTGAAATGCTTTTTGCAGGTCAACACATTTTTATTCCAATCATTATCAAAATCTTTAATAATTTATATTCCACTTCACATTATCATAAAGAATGGACAAAGGGAACTATCGTTCCGATATACAAAAAGGGAGATAAAAGTGTCCCAAATAATTACAGAGGTATTACTTTAATCAGTGTATTTGCTAAACTGTATTCATCCATTTTAAATAATAGATTAACCAATTCGGCTGAAGAAAATAACATTTTAACAGATAACCAGTATGGATTTCGGAAAGGTAGAAATACCGTAGATTGTATTTTCATTCTTTACAGTATGATCAACTTTTTTATACATGGCCGAACTTACACAAATTTAAATGATTATTATTACCTAATTCTCCAAAGAAACTTATTTCAGTCTCTACTTTTATTTACAAAGCATTAGAATTGAGACAACACTTATGTATGTCTTCAATATGACAATGATTGTTAATTATTATAGCTACCACCACTCATTGTGTGTATTTAAAGTTGTAAAATTGTTTGTAAATTGTATGTGTATTGAAAGAAGAGGAGCTTCCTAGCTCGTTCCTACAATAAAGAAATTGAAATTGATATTGAACAAAATGATAAAGAAAACTGGCCACAATTTATAGTCATAAGCAGTAATAATGAAAATAAATCCATATCCAAAATGTAACCATTTGCTTTAAACAGAACATTAATATCTACAGCCGGAACACTGAAAAATGTATCTCAAATGTGATCTGGTGACATCCTAATAGAATGTACCACACAACAACAGGCTATTAACTTACTTTAATTAAAACAAATCATAGACTTACTGTTACGCCTCATAGACCCCTTAATAGCAGTAAGGGAATTATCCGAAACAGAGGCAGGGATCTCGCCGAGCTTTCGGAAAAAGAGATCTATTCCGAACTCGGCGACCAAAGGGTAACTAACATCAAACGTTTTGCTACAGCGAAAGACGGCAGTTTACTTAAATTAAATACTCACTTGTTTACTTTTAGTTCAGTTACTGTTCCAGACCACATCTGCATTGGTCATTATAGGATGAAGGTAGACACTTTCATCCCCAACAAGACACGGTGTTTCCAGTGTCAAACATTTGGACACGATAAGGCCCAGTGTAGAGATGGTCTAGTTTGTTTTCGTTGCTATGAAGAAGGTCACGAGGGCTTCGAATGCAACAATACATTTAAATGTGTTAACTGTACTGACGTAATACAAACTATTAAATCAGAAAGGAACGTTAGTTTCCAGGAGGCAGGACGTCTTTCCTCTGTGTCGGATATTAAAGGGTCATCTCCATCATACGCCATGGCAGCTAACTCAGTGTCTGTGTCTGTCGGTACACAGACGTTGCTGACCTGGCCAAAGGGAGATGATCGCCCAACTACTATTAATTCAAACATAAACCAAAATAAAACGGCCGCTTCAACCCCAATAAATAATATGCCAACTTCAACTAAAAACAATAAAGCAAGTAAGGAAACAAAAATAAAGACGCCATCAGGTCGAGAGACACGGCCCTCCAAGGCTGCCAGGGACGCCAGGGACACAAACATTAACGTTTGTGGAGATAGGAGAGTTTCTCCTCCATCTCCAATACCTTTCACATCCCGGTAACCAGAGCCGTTTAACAACCGCTTTTATGTCTTGGGGGGATAGAGGTAAATAGCCAGCCTTCTCCTCCTACTACATATCATGGACGAGTAAAACCAAATCGTCTCTCGAAGATCCTCTCGAGGAGAACCCTACAAGTCGGAGAACCAGGAGTAGATCACCAACCACCAACACATCACGTAGTCTTCCTGGTTCTCCCATACGCCTTGCTCCTTAATGGATACAATATTACAATGGAATTGTCGAGGTCTAAATGCAAATATGACTCAGCTAGGTCTACCAGTTCAGTCATACAGCCCATCAGCTATTTGCCTTCAAGAAACTCATTTAAAAACCTGTAACAAAGATAAAATAACTCTCAACAACTTTGCTCTCTACAGCACCTTTTCTGGAAAGGGCATCTACCGGCTCCTCCATATTCATTAATACAAAACTTATCCACGGTCCTGATGCTCTCGACACGGAGCTGCAGGCTGTGGCTGTTTCCTTTGCCAAAACCATAAAAATAGTCTTCTTTTTAGAAGAGAAATCAGAGAATCTTTAAATATGTGTTTCAGTTCTTAAAGTTGCCAAGAATTGGTCTGTATGGATCTACATCTAAGACTGCTTGACCAGGGAGTGTCTATATCCCTTTCCCCACTATGGGGAATTTTGTAACTCGTAACCATTAAGTACCATCTAGCTTTTCAACGCTTACTGAACTTTGAGATAAATACGCGCCATCTTAATTAATACATCCTTCATCTTTGTGCCTTACTTTCACGAGAATGTGTCAATTTGCTGTCGCATCTGGGTCAGGATTTGATGTACCGACGTACGCTAAATCAACGGTTATTAGCCCCGCCCCGTACAAGTTTCAAAACGCTGACTCGTTACATATAAGGTCATTCACCACAGCGGGATCGAAGGCTTTGTTGGCACATTAATTATGAGTGAAAATGGATAGCCCTCTTTACGTTTAATTTGAAGTATAGAAGGATTATCTGGCTGGCACTTTTTTTATTTAAACATAACTGGCTTATTTTGTAAAGAAACTGGGTCATTCGTTGTCAAATCAACCAGTTTTCTGAAAAGTTCCTGCTTGACCCTCTCAGATTTTAATAAAACTCCATCAAAATAATCAATCGCATGAAAAATGAACACATACAAAAAATAAGCCTTATACGACATGTCGTTTCCGAGATACAGCCTCCTAAAATTTTCTCAAAACCTCCATTTTTCGCCCTTGAGTCGTGAAAATGCGCAAATGTGTTTTTTCCCGACTTTGGACGCTTATAACTAATAGTTGAAAACAGCTATAGAGCTGAAACTTTGTATCATAACTTACTTTTTCCCAAATTGCAAGAATATGACCTCAGATTACATGTACCCCCTTCCCTTTTCAAGTTACTTACACCCAAAGTAACCACTGTGTTCAGTCGCACATGTTTTGGGTGATTTTCTAGGTCACCTTGTGTCTATATGAGTGGACATATTCATCCCATATCACAGATGTATTATCTATAGGCGGTATATCACCACAAGCAAGTAAGGGACAAATGAAATCATTTGTAAAGGAATGGCTGCCATCCGAAGTTGGGTCCGGGTGTAAAAAAATTTTTTAAAAGACTGCCTTCCATCTCGACAATGGATCACCATGTGGACAGTCAAAACTTGTTCTGAAATTTACTCAAGTTAAACAGATATATTCGATCTACTCATCAAAACAAGTTCAGCTTTTGTACTCAACTCCTCCGTGGTTAGATAGAATTTTAAAATGTACACATTTTAACATATCGAGAATACCAATATTTTACTTTACTACCGGGGGGTACTTAAAACAGTCAAATTATGTATCCGACATCAAACAGAATATTGCATGTATCAACTGAACTGGAATCTTGCATAATGTCCCAAGATGTCCCTACCATTTTGAGGAGTTAGTGAATACTGCTTCCAAAATAAGCGTTGTATTTTTTTATATAAGAATTGCTAAATCTAGGTCAAATGTGACGAAGGGAGACAACTGGTTTTCCAAAAAGAATAAAGATTATTACATTGTTACATATGTGATGGCACCGCATCTAAATGCAGAATAACAAAAAGAGAGCTATTTTGATCTTATTTAAATCAGATTTTTCACTCTTTTTTTTCACCCATACCCAACTTTGGATGGATGCCATTCCTTTACAAAGGACTTGATTAGCCCTTACTTGCTTGTGGTGATAGACAGCCACCTATAGATAATACATCTGTGATATGGGATGCATATAACCACTCATATAGGCACAGGGTGACCTCGGAAATCACCAAAACCATGTGCGACTGAATACAATTGCCATTTTCTTGTAATTTGGGAAAAAGTAAGTTAGGATACAAAAGTTCAGGTCTATAGCTGTTTCCAATCCCAAGTTATAAGCTTCCAAAGTCAGAAAAAAAACACACACAAGCGCATTTTCATGACTCGCGAGAGCGAACAATGGAGGTTTTGAGCAAATTTCAGGAGGCTGTATCTCAGAAACGACATGTCGTATCAGGCTAATTTTTGTGTATGTGTTCATTTTTCACACAACAAATTGTTTTGATGGAGTTTCATCAAAATCTGAGAGGGTCAAGCAGGGACCACTGCTTGATTTGACATGGAATGACCCAACTATGAAAAATGAGGCAATCAGCATTTGTTAAAAAACACTAATTTTGTGTGCGTCAGCGGCCCTATAATTCGTAATTCGTCTGATGACGAGCGCATAATTTACAATGGTGCTTCTTAATGACCAAGCCAGTAATACACACTGGCGAAGGTTTTTATCAAATGCTATGCACTTTTAGTCAAAAGGGTGTCTTCTTACAAGGCACAATTACAGAGAAACACTTTATTTAAATAAATATTAGCACATGGGGATACATCTGTATTACATACATATGTGGTATATTTTAAGCAGTATCAATAATTAAGGAAAAAAAATAAAAAATCATAAATTATGCAACAAAGGCATAGCATAAATTAAAAGGTTACGAAGATAGCTTACAAAAGAATGACAAAACAAACATATATACAGCAAATCTTTGAGATCTATATAAACATACACTAAACTAAATAAGAGTGTTTTGTATTCTGGTGATCAACCTTTCAACTATTGGTCTGGGCTTTGTGTTAGTAAGTTCCAGAAACAGGAGCTCCAGAAAAGTGTATTGTAGAGTCTAAGGGCATACTGTATGTTGAATAGCCAGTAGGCATCCCAACCCTGTGATGAAGTCAGTAGCTTCCAAAATTCTCTGTTGGTCAACAAACAAATTGATCGTTGATGCCTCGGTTATGTTATCTCCAGAAAACTGCAAAACTGGTGTGACCACATCTGTATCCTGAGAAGCATGACATAAAAAACAACCTTAGAACAGTCACAATAAATTTTAGATCATTAGGTCTTGCATCAAGGCATTAGTGATTATTATGAGAAGAATTTCAATTCGCCTTGCGCTGTCAAAACAAGGAAACATATGCCATAATGTCTAATTGTCAAGCCGTCTAGCAAACTTGATATGACTGAATTAAATATCTCTATCATCTTCCTTGTCTCCTGCTATCTAGAATATACCACACCACTTACCTAACAACAAATGAATTCGTTGGTGTACTGGTTGGTGTCTTGCATACACAGGATAAATTGAAATATACACTCAAGGTGTTGGATGTGATTAGAATGTTCGATACCATGGTTCTGCTCAAACAATTTAAGGTAAAGTACATTCAAATGGAAACTTTTACTAAAATTAAAATATAATAAATTATTCACTTTTCAATAAGTTGAAAACTGGTAGTGAATTATAACCTGGGGAAGGGTCATAATATGATTTGTGGCCGGAATGGTTATCAGCATTTAATCTCTCTCCACATTACGAAAGGAAAACTCAACAAGGCTCTTCCAGTTCAGACACAGTGGTTACATGACCAGACCTGACATCGTTATGTTAGAGACAACTAACATTGATGATAATAAATTGTGAATAATGGCATCCACCTATTACCGTATCTGTTTACATAATCATTGTTACATAATTATGTATCAAGTATATTGTATTAGTCTACATATGCTTAATGAGTATACATGTGTCGACAATAAGTTAAGTTGATACATAAGTAAATAACAATGATATAGGTAATTAGGAACGGTAATAAGTGAATGCCATTGTTCACAATTTATTATTATTCAATGTAAGTTGTCTCTTGCATAAGGATGTCAGCTTAACACGTTCACCCATGCTGAGGTAACATCACTGTTTTTTTTATATATTTTGCATGTTGAGTATGTAACATCAACAAATAGGCCATGAAATGAGTTAAAGGAACTTCAGCTATATTTGATGATTTCTTACCTCTTTGCTAGTCAAAGGAAGGCTGGAATCTTCCTTAAAGAAACCTGGAATGGCTAGAATGGCAGCAACATCTAGGCGATCTGTAAGATAAAGAAATAACAGTTATAAATACTGCTTTTGTCTGTTAAAAGTCATGGAATTTGTTATCTCTTAAAGAATGGGAAGCCTGTTACTTAAAAAAATGAGAAATTTAGAATCAATGCCTTTGAATCTGTAATGATTATTACTTTATGGTTGGATTTAACATTAATTTTAGAATAGTTGGTTTCCTTCATATTCATGACTTTTCAGGACCTCTAATTCAGAGAAGAATATATGACGCCTTACTTAACAGTAGTTCATTCACATGAATGCAGTGTCTCCCTGGGACAGAGTGAGTTCATGCTACCAAAGTGCTGTCATTATTAGGAAAACATTACATGATTTTTCAGCTACTGTATCACTCTGAAACCAGTAAATCTTGCTGGCATGGGCGAGAGTTGAACTCGCGACTTAAGGATTATAGATCCTTATAGAGCTGTTTTATCTCTTCTAATTTATCGCCAGAAAGCATAAGGTTTATGATTGTTGTTCCATAACGGTTTAATTTCGACAACAGGTCATTTTTGCCAATTGCTGTCTCAAAGTCCTTCAGTATCTGCAAGGAGAAAAATACACGTGTCTTTTGTTAAAAGATCAGCTGGATATCACTTTGAAACCAAATCTCGTCTCAAAAAAATTAAAGACAACATCTGAGGTTCCCCATGAAAGGCTTACTGTGACTAAAAAGAAATTATTTAACATATTTAGTAAAAACAAATCAACCTTTTTTCTCAAGCTTTTTTTGTATAAAGTTAAAAGTAAGAATGTTCAATTCTTTGGAATTGATATGCTGAAATGCATTCCTGGACAGAGTGGTCCTGTAACATCTTTTGGCGATCAGCAAATGTTAAGCGCGTTCGTTCGCACACTTGCTCCTCATCGGGTCTTTGTTTCTGGAACTCTTTTTTTAACCACTTTCAGAGAGCATTGGTGTTCGATTCGCCAACTGCCTTCCCACCAGAAACCACTGACGATTTAAACAACACGGCAGATATACCACCCCCTGCTGCTTGCTATGGATTGGAGTCTATGGAAGATCAACGGCGTGAGGAAGAATCTTCAACAGATATCAAGACAGCTAGTTTTACTTTTCTTGAAGTTAAAGGAAAAGAACGGTCTTCCAGTAAGTACTGTTAATGGCCTTGCGGAAGAGATTTTTCACTTCTTGAACTGAATCATGAAAATCTTGCACATGCTATTGCTGAACACTTAACTCGACAGGGGTATGGCGTCTCCTCTGATCAACATCTGCAAGAAATGTTTCAACATGCTCAACAGTTCAAAGCAGACGGAGGATTATTGCATAGATTCGCTGTCCATTGTGCCACCAGTACAGGTCAACTTGAGTGACAAAAGCTCCTACCAGTATATTTCAATTTTAGATGTGCCCAAGAAGATCCTGCAAGACGAAGGTATATGGGAGGGTATCAACCGATGCAGGCCACCACACGGCGATGTATTGACACATTTTTGTGATGATGAACTTTGTTGGCAGTCAGAAATAGACAGATACGTCTTCAGATACTTTTATACCCGGACGAGTTTGAAGTGTGTAACTCTGTTGGAGATCAACGTGGTATTCATTAGATTATGGGTGTGTACTGGACACTGTTAAACCTCTCACCAAAGTTTCGTTCTTCTCTAGCAAAGATCAATGCTGTAATCATGGTGAAGAATCTGCACATCGATAAGTATGGCCTGACAAAAATCATTGTACACCTTGTTAAAGGCGTCAACAGATTAAGCAAACATGTGATTGTAATACGCAATGTATGTTTGAAGGGGACATCCACGCAGTTATTTCGGATAATCTAGCAAGTCACAAAATTGGAGGATTCAAACAGTTATTTGCATCTGGCAGAATTTGTCGATTTTGCATTTCAGCCAGGGAGCAGATTAACAACCTGTTCGACGAATCGGACTTTGTCATAAGGACCACTGGGGTTCATAAATACCACCTGGCGGCAATCGAAAACAACGAAGTCCTGGTGTCGGTGTACGGTGTGAAGGGACCAAGTGATTTGGATGGTCCTCTCCATTTTGATGCAACAAAATCTTTACCACCTGACGTGATGCATGACGTTTTGGAAGGCGGTGACATTGAAACATGTCATTCGACACTGCATACAGTCAAGTATTTCACTTTAGACGAGCTCAACATTATAATCACAGAGTTCGAACATTGACGAATGGACAGGGATTTGAAGCCACCAAATGTGACGCACCAGTCCGTTATGGGTGATGGCCTTCTTAAAGGCAGTGTCTCCCAAAAATGGTGTTTATTCACAGTTATTCCTTTATGTGTTGGTAGTGCTGTGCCGAAGGATGATGATGCGTGGCAAGTGTATTTGGATTTCAGAAAATTGGTTGACATTGTTATGACCCCCGTCCTTCAGTGCTCATAAGAGATTTTCTCGTCGCATTTTCTAGTCTTTCCGAGACGCAACTTTTGCGACCAGATCAGCTGGTGTAAATACCCCAAAAATGTATTATTGGATACACTAACCAAGACTAATGTTTCTCTATAGACCACTTGTTAGGTATTGGGCGATGCGATTTGGAGCGAAGCACTTCAAGCAGCTGGCGCGAAAGTTACATAACTTCAAAAACATTTGCCACACATTAGCCACCAGGCATCAATTTTTTAAGAGTTACCGGTTATCCCGCCCAATGTTGGAGCACCCTGATAAAGTCTGTGGTGGATCAGCAATTCTCAAAGCCAACTTATCTCCACCAGTCTTGGGTATTTTGGAGGACAATGGACTTTTAAGCTCTGAGAACAATGTGTATCAGATGAAATCTTTGCTGTGTAATGGAGTGAGATACAGGGTTGGAGAGTTGCTCATTGAGTCTGTAGACGAGGAGGAGATCCCATCATTTACTATCATCAAGCACATGGTGAAAGTGCTCTACTTTGACAGGCTACAAACAATTGGAAACTGGTTGATCTGGGTAATGAACTCTGGCACGCTGGTATTCACATCTATGAGAAAAAAATTAGAGACTTCTTATTCCTTTGAAATATGGTGTGTGGGCGTAGCAAGACAACTGCATTCCAGATACGAAAATAACACCCTGCACTGATCCTGATGTTTTAATTGAAAAAATAAACTACTACAAACTGTTGTTTCTCATGAAATCGGTACTCGCACATACATACTTGAATAAAACAACCTGTAGATGATACCTTTTATCTCTCAATGATATGAGCTGTGATAGATAGCTCAATAAGAATACAATTTATGAATCTGTATCGGTCGTGGTTTATTTCTTTTCAAGACTGTATATACATTACAATGGTGTATGGCCAACTTATCATTTACTAGATATTCATGAATATATGGTATAATTTGACAGCTGTATTTAATTCTTCCATAAAACGTGTTTAACACCTTTTAAACACCCTCACCTACAATAACACCCGTATGGGTGTAAACTCTATATGACGTGGAAGCTCTTTTGCCATATTCTAACTTGACACCCTTAGTACAGCCCTAAAGGGATGTTCTGAGTGCTCCAAAGGGTGTTTTCCACAATTTAACACCCTTTGACACCTTTTTAGCTAAGAGTGTGGGGACTGGCTACGTTCCCAACGTTATACATTCTAGCCGACTTAGAAGAACCCTAAAGGTTCGGTCTTTCGCAGGTAATCTTGTCAAATTTAGGGACATGTTACTCAGTAAGTTGAACTCACTTGGAATTCTGTCTTCTCAAATTGATGCTCTTGGTCAACTACGTGGATCAAAAGATTGGTTCCTCACATTTAAAACAGAGAAGCTGCGATCCGAAATCTTACAACGCGGTGAAATTTTTTGCGACCAGATCAGCTCAAAAGTGTGCTGTACCTTTTAGTGAAGATGTTGTTATTATCCATGTGCAATGGCTGCCTTATTTTGAAAGGGATTCGGCTGTAATAGACGAAAATGTACCAAATAGTAACGTTTATACTGGTGTACGACATACTGTTGACATTTTACCTTGGAGATTGCCAGGTAAGCAATGGTTGCCACACTTACAGCGCGACTGTGTAAGCAAACAATAGAGATAAAAGTTGCATGTATATGCATTTTGTTAACTATTATTTCATTTCATTCTGCATTAATAGCCCGATCGACCTACCTTATAAAAGTATTTGTTTGGTTTTATTACTGCTTATTCCAGCCATGATCCTTTCTTTTTGTACTTTGTTACGGCCTCAACTCTTCATCAAAACGAACACAATTGAGAAAATGTAAAATTAAAAATTTTGACAAGAAATGTAATAAATTATATTTTGATCAATTTAATTCGAAATGTTAAGAAATTTACTGATAATCGTAAATAGCAATTGCATTAATGATTCTAATCGAATCATTCACAAAAATTAATCATTTTATTTAGCCATATTTACCGAAGAGACATGGAGGGAAATGTGATTCTCAATTTGAGTTTTTTTCTTTCAATAGGTTGTCAGATGTCACATTTTACCTGGGAGATAACCAGGTATTTCTAGTGTTAGTGTGGATATCGTGTGCTTGTAAGTGTACCAGGTAAGCAATGGTTGCCACGCATACTGCGCGACTGTGTAGGCAAAAAATACCCCTCCCCTCCCCCCGGTCCTCCCTTAGGTGGTTACAATTGTGATTCGGAAAAAGACGCCAGTGACTTCTGATAGTGATTCCTCTATACAAATGATTCTTAATGAAGGACTTATCGAATCATTAAAAAAACTAAAGCATTTTATTCTGCCTTATTTACCGACACCTGTCTGTGATTCTCAAGGTGATTTTTTTCTGTCTGATTGTAATAGGCTGACAGATGATCAGTCGGATTCCTTGGAGGGCCCCATTACACTGGAGGAGGTTCGTACCGCCCTGCAAGGTATGAAGAACTTTTTTCTTATCTGCATTAGTAAATGTTTTGTTCAATTTTTGTTATCTTCGTCACCGCGTATATTCTATATTTCACTGCTATGTAAGGATCCTGACCAATCGGAAAATCTTAAGGTTTGGAGGCCAATTTCATTAATAAACGTAGAATATAAGATTATTTCTAAAGTCCTTTGTAACCGCTTACCTTCAGTTATGTCATCTTTGGTTCATATTGATCAGACCTGTAAGTGAAGATTTTGTTATTTACATTAGTAATTGTTTTGATAATTGTTTGTTATCTTCACAGCGTTTATCCTATATTTCATTGCTATGTAAGGATCCTGACCAATCTTAAGTTTTGGAGGCCAATTTCATTATTATTTCTAGAGTCCTTTGTAACCGCTTATCTTCTGCCATGTCATCTTGGTTCATATTGATCAGACCTGTTCAGTTCCTTCCCGTAGCATTTAAAATATTTGTCGTCTCTTACGTAATATTGAAACATATGTGGACCAAAACAAACATCCGGGTATTGTATTATTTATTGATAATTAAAAAGATTTTTACCGAGGTAACCACAATTATTTATTTCGCTTGTTGAAAACTTATACTTTTGGACCTACTATCGTAAATGGATAGAACTATTATGTTGTCAAACGAATGCTTCTGTTATTGTCAACGGTTTTATATCGGGTCCGTTCCTGATTGTCTCCATCTACTGGTCAACAAAACATATCCACTTATAGCTGTGATTCGAAACTTACCCAAATTAATCCCACTGAACAACTAAAACCTCTCCAAAATCGCCGTAGGTGGAAACCTAGCATATCAAGAGTATTTTTGGAAAGTATTGAATTGGAAAGAGTAAGAGCTATACACGATGATGTTTTTTTTTGCCAGTGACGGTAATAGTTTAACACGATCTTCTTTGGATTTGACTTGTCAAGACTTAGCAAAAATCTTTCAAAATAGTCTGGATATCGTTTCACCAGAACATAAAAAATACAAAAACAAAACTACTGAAAATAAT
>JAVFBZ010205947.1:0-13441 GCA_032466195.1 Katharina tunicata
TATATTTAGATCCTGTTAAGTGATTACGACTAGACTCAATTTAGTCTCAGACAATGTTAAAGCTCCCTAGAGTCCAAAAGACATACACATGATCAACATGAGAATATCACTGACATTTGTACAGCAATCCTACTTCTATGTTTAAATTCAAAAACTGTCTATATCACTAAGCGAAAGAAAATCTGCGTTTTTTAAGTCCATTATAAGTAATAACGAATTCAAAGGATTCAAATATACATCAAATCACTTTGAGAAAAGAAATTTAAGTTGCTTTTATTACCGAACAGGTTGTTACAAATTTATTTCTGTCCATCTACATTTTCATTTTTCATCCATTACTGTGGTTTGTGTACTAAACATTCCATGTGCTTCTACGTTTAGAATCGATGGACAACTCCTAAACTGTGGAACACGAGAAGAGAGTTTTAAAAAAGAGGTCAATTAATACGTTACATCTACATCAAGGTGACGGGAAACAATTGTTATTTCTAGACACGCTGACTCTTTGTTGGTATTTAATATTTATATAAACAGATGGATTTGGAGACGAAATCTGATTTTAACACGAAAATTATTTTTAATTTAACATCTACCTAGGGCCAAAACTACTGTACAATGAAACATCCGCGAGGCACGGTTGTCAAAACCATACACAATACCTGATTAACCAGACGACAAAGCCATTTATATCCACTGCCAAGTTTACTTCGTCGGGGCTGTCTCATTCCACTTCATTTCCATGGAAACAGGCTTTTTTAACCGGTAAATATCATGAGGCACTACCACTTGCTTTGATGTGTATAAATTAACCTACCTCAAGTGGATTTGCATTGATGCTCCGGGAACAAGACGTTTTATATGGTCCACCGTTCGGACGGATGAACAGACGCGACTTAATTGTAAATATATTCTCAAATAGCAAAAGACACCATGAAAACTCCGTGTGTCTACCAAATTTTCAGGCAAAATGTAAAGTTTGCAACTATTCCCCGGAAGATTAACTTCAATTCTTTGTTAATCCAACTAAACAGTTTTTGTGCAATGTGCAATGTTCGTGTCATGAAAAGAGCATCTAATTTTCAAAGTGCTGTTTGACTGATTAATATTTGTCAGAGCAGACCAGTAATTGGCCTTTTTAAATGATTACTCTTGAGAGGTCGTTATAGGTGTCTGCTTCTGTAGTAGCTCCTCCTTTCAGTACCGTTAACATTCCACTTCCGGTTATTTTCGAAATAACTTTGGCGTGTATGTTACAAATAACATTTATTCAATGAGTAGTAGATAATTTACCAGTTGTAACTTTCTACTGTGGTATTTACTCGCCGTGTTTGACATGGTTTGTGGTGGTCTCTGGGCTGGGGAGCACAGAATGACGATTTATTGTTAATGTCCTGTTTTATAAACGTTATGTAAATGTTTTGTCCTGTCTTGCATTTTGGCAGAGTCGTTTACGGTGGTTTCCTCCACCGATTGCACTGGTACTTCGTCATATACGTTAAATAACTTTGAGTACGTCATAAAACCCTAATCAAGATCCAATGTGGCTAACATTACCAGTTGAATGCATACCATAACTAGTCTTATAATTGTAATACTGTAATACATTGCTTTTCAAATATCAACGACAGACGAAATGTTCCACCGAATTGAAAGTTCTAGAAAATATTTGAAACAGTTTCTGAAAATTAGTATTTGAGGAGAAAGATTAGGACATAGTTTTTTCCCTGTTAACAATACTGTCCAAATGTGGTGATTCGGATGTGATACGTCCTGTCCAAATCGACTTCAGGTGAATTTTTTTTTTAAAGCCCTCAAGACGAGCAGTCCATCGTGGATAGTGAGTCGTCTAGACAGCGTTTTTATAAGGCCCAATGCCTAGTAGTTCTTGGACAGACCGTTCATATATAAGGTACCATAAATCCCGTATTTTACATTGTCACTGGGAACTTTGGAATTCACCATTGCCTTAGATCGATTTTTGTTGTATATATGTAGAGTGGGGCACTATCAGTAACCATCTATAAAGTAAGTGAATAGCAGTTCACTCGCTGTCTCGCCTTGTAACTCTAAACCGCGGATATACGGTTAACAAAGCGACTAAAATAATTTGGATAATCCGCATCAGTTTATTAAAAAAAATTCCGGTCTGAACACTGCACGCCAAATACCGTTCTACAATAGTTCACCTGCAGACAGCGTTCTAAAAAAAAGTGACCCTTTTCTTTGGACCAATTGCCAACTGCTAACCACCATTAACCCATGCACTTAAATGGCCGGCAGTGATGCACATAACAGATATAGCTTAGATATTGCTCAGCACATCATTACACTTCTCCCACCAAATCTATCCACCTATACACATAACTCTGACTTGAGCTAGTTGAGGGGATTCGGAGGTCGACCCGGTACATTTGCCTAATTATTCAACCTCACCGAGGGAGTTGTTTTAAGCACGATAATTACATGCCACGCATCGCCCATGTCACCGTTGATTTTCTTCACAAGGAAAACGTCAGTGTGCTGTCATAGCCCTCCAGATCACTTCACCTTAACCCGATGAAGGCGCTTGCAGAACTTGGCAACGCATTGCAGTAAGCATGGAGACGAATTCCACAAGACAGGGCCCGTAAATTTATTGAGTCTATTCCAAAGAGATATAGAGCAGCGAGAGCAGCACGCGGTGGTGACACTTCGTACTGCTTGGAACGCCCCCTACATGGGACGAATGTGAGAAAAGACATTATATGCACAGCTACCATTTCAAAATCGTCATATACTGCACACGAAGAAAACCTTCCATACATATATTTTCCACTTCAAAGCTTAGCAAAGTATTATTTGTCTTTTACTTTTCTAGGCTTCATTTTATTTTCCGACAGGACGAATATTTGGTTGTTGTTTTCTTTTATCGCATTCATACATGTATCTTCATTTGTTTTAAGCTTAAAGGAACTGTTATTCTTATGATAATTTCTGCAAAACTGCCTTTCATCCTACACATACCTCATCAATCCTTTAACATTGATACATTCTTTATAGTCTTGACGTGGCCTTTAAACTATTCTACGTCAATCCCAATGTCATTAGAAATTTACTTTTGTGCCCCAATGTATTGTTAATACTAAAGTTGTCTTTTCTCGAATATGTGTCAAGATTTTTAAATTTTAAGACAATTCCGAGTGTCTTAGAGTCACTCGTCGTTCGTTATCATTTTACACGTCAAAGTTAATAAATGAAATGAAGTTTATTTAAAACAATAGAAAAACATATTAATCCCGTGCAAATTTAGGTCAGCTGTATACATCAGCAAATTATCTCTTGTCCTAAATCTAATATTTCAGTCCAAATGGTTACCCAAATAAACAGTTCATGCAGTAAGTAATTGTATAGGTTTACTATATCTACAATCCAATAAACAAATTCATTGTAGCGTGATGCTTTCATATATTTGTCTCTCTATGCAAGTGGATATAAAAATAATAAAACATTAGAATGGAAACAAACTTGTCAATATAACACGCATTCCACCTTAGAACATTCGATATATCTTCCAATATAAAATAAAATTTCCAAACATGTTATAATTTATAGAATCTCAAATTGACTATACAAAAATGTAAATGTACATACGTGTACAAAATTGCAGCGTAATATGTATGTAGACCAATTAAAGTTCAGGTGACGTCTGCCTCAAATTTCTAAAGTCAAACGTGCACCATAGTTTCTTGAGATTAAGCTGTCTGAGATCCAGCACTTTGATAGTCAATTATCTAGAATAACATCAAAGTAGTGTAGCGGAAATGACATCCATGGAAGATGTAATTAAAACGTCTGAACTTACTGGAGAACAAAAGATAAATATAAATAAATGGCACCTTAAAGACAAGTGATTCTAAACTTATTTTCGTCGACTGGTCTGTGTTTTCTTTTCAGGAGAGATGTAAATCTCCTATTAACTGTTTATCATTCCTATTATTTATCGGACGGCGTGTGATATTGAGAAAGCTCTAGCCACTGTCGCCCTGTATTTTAAGTAAGTTTAAAGTAAATTAAATTTGCCGCCACATAACGGGAATTGACATTATCTGCCAGTATTCACTTGAAGCTAAGAGCCGACAGTTTGTTCAAATTATCTCTCTGTCCGATATATATTATAAATAAGTTATTAAATAAAAAATAGTAGAGATACTTCTGTCACCAGGTTTTCTAGGCTTTATGTGGTGAGGTGACATCTAGTGTCCATGTTTATACTGACGACTTTATGTGTGCTTACATCGTTGTTTTTAATTACAACTATTTTCGCTTCGCTTACGTTTCGCTTTGGTTTTTTTCTTCATTTCCGATCGTCAAGTTATAAAGAAACACTAAATTTATCCGTTTTTGTGTAAACTATGACAGAAACAGGACAAAGCGTATAGATTACTGGTGCTAATGTCCATTTCACCATCTCTCGTCAACAAATTGGAGAAATTCATATGTGTATTCACCTTGTCGATAGGCATTCATCTTCTTCATAACACATGAAACATAATGTAAAATCCGTCAAATTCTTTTACTAGTTGAACCATTTCTCTGTGAAGCTAAATATAGCATTTTTCTTCTTTACTCAATGAATTATGCTGGACAATAGCTAATGGCGTGTTGATGTCTTGAGCGTGTACCAAGGGAAACTTTATTTAGCAGAAGCAGCGTTACCGGAAGGATTAAGGAAAGACACGAATGCGGCTTGACACTCAAATTTAGTATAACGACAGATGTGTCGATAACAAGGCTGTCAGTTGATAACAATAACTTAGGCTAACCTCATCAATCGTTAAAGCATATGGCACGTTGTCAATAGCAAGATATCATTGTTTCACAGTTTCTACTTGATACTATCATTCTTGTTGAATCATCATCAGTATTCTAATATATGTAATCAACTAGGATATTTCGATTTCTAGGTAAAATGGGTGCAAGTTTGCATCGTTATTAAATTATTTCACTTTGTCGTGACGAGACGGGGACAGGGAATATGTATTTCGTGGATATGTCAATCGCTTAGACAACTTGTGGCGTTTTATTGACCATATTTCACAATGCGACACTTATTACAAACGCAAATTATAAGCCATTTTTATTCCATAGATACAGATCTCGAATGGTGTTCACAATGTGTCTAATTTATATTTTGTTATGTAGTTTTCCATCCTCGCATATGTTTGGTGAAATCCTATTTGTTCGGAGACTAGACTCCGTCGAAACTATCACCTCCGCTCAATTTATCTATGGTAAATCCATTACCGTGTTCAAATCCGAAATTAACTTCTATGATATACAGGTTGCATCAATACTGTTATCATATTCTATTGTTCTCTATTTTCCACACAGTTACATTACAATTCATTGCTTCAAGAAGTATATTTTGACATATTGTTAAATGATGGTTTCCTTATTCGGGCTTTTACTGTGAAAAATACAGAAATAAAAGCAATACATTTAATCGGTAGAGGAGAAAATCAGACACCCGTATCAAAAATGATAAGAAACAAAAAAGTGACTCGACTTTCCTAGATTAACGAATTTCACATTCCCCGGAAATTGATAGTGAAGAAAAGTGTAGCCTAGTGTACAAACTATACGAGAACCAGAAACACACTTGGTCACTATCAATAGATTAAATTTCAGCTCATATTGAAATCTTTCAATGTATCACGCAGTATACACAGAGATTTAAGAAGCTTGATAATGGTAAAAAAGGAAACCTTTTTAAAGAAAATAAGTTAGAAAAACGGTTCCAATGAAACGGATTATATAATTGGGTTCCAAATGAAATAAAAAGCAACAGTTCTTCTGAGTTTGATTACTTGTGTATGAACCCAAATACGTTGGAGATACTGTTTGTCTGAAATTTATCTCTGCAAACTTTGCATCATTTCCTCCTGAACTAAATCATCTCTATAAAAACCATCGCTCAGATAATTTTGTTGATTTATATTCTATACGTACAACTAAGAGGTCAACGTAAAAGAAAGTGGTTTTATTAAATGGATTTCTACTTCTTCAAACACTGCAGACTGGAACAGAGGCTAACATAATCTTGACTGTTACAATAAAAAACATGTTTAGGGTATTAAACTATAAAGCTAATCACATTTTAATTCGAACAGTAGGCGCCTATATCTAAACGCCGCGATGCGTAACAAACATGGACGACATGGGTGAATTTAAAGACGACCATTTATACCTTATGTTATCATACAATCTGAAGCTATTTCACATATTTATTTCGGTAATTTCGATCTTATCGTGTGTCTCGAATATTATGCTCTATATTATATCAGGGTCATGTAACGAGCCCAAAAACTCAAAAAGTGGATAAATACTGTTTTACAGACTGCAAGTAATTGGCGTACCTTAATCATGGCTGTCGAGAGGTCGTTAAAGATGTCTGCTTCGGTGTCATTAAAGTGTAGATCTATCTGAACAAGGCAGGTATTATTCCGCCTCAGGTTACTTTCGAAATAAAGCTTTCGGCAAAGACATAGGTAAATATAAAAATTGTGGATCATTTTGTTACATTTGTAACACATCATCACAGTCTTGTGGCAGCCATTTTCAGTCGAGCGTGTGACAAAATAATATAATAAATATGTGCCTCAAGTTCCTAATTAATGTTTAAAACAAATGTGCCAGAAAATGTATGATTCATTTCTTATTATAAGCCTGTAAAAAGGAGAAGTACGACATATTTTTCTTCGGTTTATAATAAGCTAGGCTTGGTACAATTAAGGGAAACGCCGTCCATTATTAAACAAACTTCGACTCAAAGAGACTTTCATTACCTGCAATTCCGTTAATACATGCATGATCGATTCATTTGCTGTATTTTATTTCGTTTTTTTAATGTAATTGCCGTTTTATCTATAGTTGGGATTTGTATGCAAATCAGTTGTCTTTTCTAACAGAAGGGCTGTAGTTGAATCATTTCTTTTAATCAGCTAAAAAATCACCTCTCTCTGCAATTAAAAATGTACAGCTTGAATACAGTCAATAAAAAAATACCAAAAACTACTGTTTAACAGAAGTGCATCTAGGTCAGATTCACCAAAGTGTATCCGGTTGTTTAGTTTAGTAGATGAGTTCATCTAGGCCAATCAGCTCATCTTTTTTTCTCTGCTGGAGTTAACTTTCCTCGGGGAATTCTCGAATGTAAGTCATTGCATCTTAAATTAAGCTGGTATACTTTTGCTCTCATTTTAGACAGTGTGACAATGCTGCTTTTTCGGAAGTATAATACTTAGATTTTTATTGTTGAGTGAAACTTTCTATAATAAAGAAAGTGATTTCATGGTCGGTTGATGGGAGTATTCTGTGTCGTGGTGGGTCTTTGAGGCAACTAAGTGGCACACGAAGAGAATCTGTGAAGTCTTGCGCAGTAGATGGCAAATTTGCCGTAATGCCCAATAAATGTTGTGTCTGTTCTGTGTTTTCTTCGCTTATTGTTCTTGGCTGCTAAAGGGTTAGACACGACATTTGTTGGTCTGGCATCCGACTGTTTATACTGGCTGATATATCGTGTATTAAAGCAAAGTAGCAGCCATGTATGCAAATATTCCAGCGAGACAGCACAAACACGTAAAACTATATCAGTCATGACAAATCTTAAAATAAATCTGAAAAAGGAATGCTGACAAATCGTCGACCGATTATTACTGGGGCTTTGTCCACGTTTGGTGTTCTCGATAAAATCTCCATGCAATTTACCTACATATACCTACGTACCACAATAGACCCAGTTAACTTTGCAACTATTTGACATTACAAACTAAATGTTGTAAGTTAACACAGATAGGCCTGACGAAATGTTTGCAATTTGCACAATTTGACAGAACACTATAATTCTAATACTTTCCTGGAGTCTTTCCAAATCTATAAAGGGTTCTATTTTAGTTTCCGATCTGTCAAGTGGTCTCTAATTGTTTTTTTAACTCGCACTCATACCTTTTAGGCGTCAAAATTTAAGCTGTTCTCATTGTGTTTGTTAAATTCTCCCGAATTTATCCCATACATCATAAACAAAAGCCCATCAATCCTATAACATATGCTACACCAGTATACCAGCTTGTGTGAACTTAAACCCTTTCACAACATTCCTAATACGTCATTGTGAAGAATTTTTTGTTAATTCTCATACTGACGTCTTGTCTTGACCTTGCCTGGAGTCTTCCCTTGTAGATCATGACGTTTTTCAGATCTTTTCAGTACTCAATTTTATAATCTCACGCTTATCCAAATATGAATGGCGTTTAACGTCATAATCAAGGGTATTCTTAAAATGTCACGAATTAATGTGCCGCTGCATGGGAAGGGAACATCGTTCAAACGACGGCCATCTTCACAGCCGAAAGGTGCAAAAAAAAAGACGGAAAATCTTGTTACAAAAACCAAGTCAAGCATGACTGTTACCTATGTCAAGAATCTACTGTCGATGATTCCAATCCCTTACAAACATAATATCGACAGTTGGCTTACAACTTGAACGGTACATTGAGGTAAGCTAACCAGACCAATGCAAAAGTTGGCAGGATCAAAAGCTGCCAAGAAAAAGGATTTGTTTTGTACTTGTTTCATTTTAAATAAAATTTCAGTTATACGTAATACTGAAAAGTGACTTCCATAAATATACGATCCCAGTTTATTTGTTAAAATTCCCTGATATAAACATTACCATACGTTCAAAGCTGTTGGGAGCGGTTTTTATTTCTACATGTACCTGTATTTCTCAGCATATTTACCACATATTGTCTGGCAATATCGTGGACATATATACAAAGCTGTTAATCACTGCTCTTACTTTAACGAATACCTGAATTTAAGGACATATTTATTAAATCTGTCTTCAAATCAATTAGACGTTAGTTTCCTTTTTCACATTTTCGACCATTGCCTGGCTCTCATGTCTCATACTTTTATTCGTTTCTTTAGATATTCTGATGTAAATCCTGTTTATATTTTTGAAGTTTTACTTAACGAAAGTGATGAGGGTTGAGATCCAACCCCATATTTGATAACTATCCTTATCTCAGTTTTCATGTTGGGGAGAATGACCTAAAATCTCAATGGTATTTCACTTATATGACTGCCAACATCACAAAGAAACATTAAGTTAAACAAAAAATGTGACGTCCACTCGGAATCAGGCGAGGTTTACATTCACAGGATTCACAAGAAATCAATACTGACATCCCTCAGGGTACGTAGCTGTGCCACTTGTCCGTTCGTGCCATGAAAAGGGCATCTAATTTTAAAAGTGCTGTTTGACTGATTAATGTTTGTCAGAGCAGACCAGTAATTGGCCTGTTTAAATGATTACTCTTGAGAGGTCGTTAAATCTGTCTGCTTCTGTAGTAGCTCCTTTCAGTACCGGTAACATTCCACGTCCGGTTATTTTCGAAATAACTCCAGTTCTTTTCCAGCAGTTCTTCTAAAACAGTTATTCTCCAGCAGTTCTTCCAAAACAGTTCTTCTCCAGCTAACAATTGTTCAATGAGTAGTAGATAATTTACGTTATAACGTTCTACACTGGTATTTCCTCACCGTGTTTGACATGGTTTGTGGTGGTCTCTGGACTAAGGGCACAGAATGCCGATTTGTTGTGGTGTCCTGTTTTGTAAATGTTTTGTCCTGTCTTGCATTTTGGCAGAGTCGTTCACGGTGGTTTCCTCCACCGATTGACCTGGTACTTCGTCATATACGTGAAATAACCTTGAGTACGTCATTAAACCCTAATCAAGACCCAATGTGGCTAACATTACCAGTTGAATGCATACCATAACTAGTCTTATAATTGTAATACTGTAATACATTGCTTTTCAAATATCAACGACAGACGAAATGTTCCACCGAATTCAAAGTACTAGAAAATATTTAAAACAGTTTCTGAAAATTGGCAAGAGAAATAGCTGGACATAATTTTTTCCTTGTTAACAATACTGTCCAAATGTGGTGATTCGGGAATGTGATACGTCCGGTCCATATCGACTCCAGGTGGTATGTTTCTTTAAAGCCCTGAAGACCAGCAGTCAGTCGTTGATAGTGAGACGTCTAGACAGCGTTTTTATAAAGTCCAATGCCCAGAAGTTCTTGGACAGACCGTTCATGTATTAGGTACCATACATCCCATATTTTACATTGTCACAGGAAACTCCTGACAATGCAACCTGATTTTGAAATTTACCATTGCCTTAGATCGATTTTTGTTTTATTTATATAGAATGAGGCACAATAAGTAACCATATATAAAGAAGGTGAATAACAGTTCACTCGCTGTCTCACCTTGTAACTCTAAACCGCAGTTATACGGGCGACAAAGCGACTAAAATAATTTGAATAATCCGCATCAGTTTAGTTATTTTTGTTTCGGTCTTAACACTGCACGCCCAATGCCGGTCTATAATAGTTCACCTGCAGACAGCGTTCTAAGAATACCGTGACGTTTTCGTTTGGACCAATTGCCAACCGCTTACCACCATTAAATCATTCACTAAAATGGCCCGGCTGTGATGCACATAACAGATATAGCTTAGATATTGCTCAGCACATCATTACGCTCCTTCCACCAAATCTATCCACCTATACACATAACTCTGACTTGGTGCTAGTTGAGGGGAAACGAACGTCGATTTGATACATTTACAGCACGGTAATTCCATGCCAAACATAGCCCGTTGACTTTCTTCGAAAGGAAAACGTCAGTGTGTTGCCATAGCCCTCCAGATCACCTGACCTTAACCCGATTAAGGCGCTTGCAGAAATTTGCAACGAGTTGCAGTAAGCATGGAGACGAATTCCACAAGTTAGGATCCGTAAATTTATTCAGTCTATTCCAATAAGATATAGAGCAGCGAGAGCAGCACGCGATGGTCACACTTCGTACTGCTTGAAACGTCCCCTCGGGTACGAGTGTGAGTATAGACATTATACGCACAGCTACAAGTTCGATATCGTCCTACACTGCACACGAAAAAAACCTTCCATACATATATTTCCCACTTCCAAAGCTTGGCAAAGTATTATTTGTCTTTTATTTTTTGAGACATCATTTTATTTTCCGACAGGACGAATATTTGGTTGTCGTTTTCTTTTATCGCATTCGTACCTTCATTTATTTTAAGCTTCATAACAATTGAAGCTGTTCTTATTGCGTTTGATAATTTCTGCACAACTACTTCCCGTGTCCGTTCATCCTACACACATCTCATCAATCTGTTAACATTGGTACATTCTTTATAGTATTGGTGTGACCTTTAAACTATTTTATGCCAATCCCAATGTCATTATGAATTTACTTTTTTGTCCCAAAGTATTGTTAATTCTGAAGGTGTCTTTTCTCGAATATGTGGCAAGGCTTTTCAATTTTAAGACAATAGTATTATCCGACACGTCAAAATTAAAAAATGAAATGAAATTGTTTTTTTTTTAAATAGAACAAATATTAAACGCATTCAAATTGAGGTTAGCTGTATACATCAGCAAATTATCTCTTGTCCTAAATATATTATTTCAGTCCAAATAGTTCCCCAAATAAACAATTCATGCAGTTAGTAATTGTATAGGTTTACTATATCTAAAATCCAATAAACTAATTACCTGTAGCGTGATGCTTTCATATATTTGTCTCTCTATATTAAAGTGGATATAAAAATAATAAAACATTAGAATGGAAACAAACTTGTCAATATAACTCGCAATTAGGCCTGAGTACATTTGATATATTCTCCAATATAAATACAATGGCCAAACATTTTTTTAATTTATAGAATCTCAAATTTACTATGAAAAAATAAAATGTGCATACATGTACGTGTACATTATTGCAGCGTTATATGTATGCACACCATTTACAGTCCGTGTGACGTCTGCCTCAAATTTCTATAGGCAAACGTGCATCATAGTTTCTTGAAGAAAAGTAGTCTGAGATCCTTGCACTTTGATAGTCAATTATCTAGAATAATATCAAAAGTAGTGTAGCGGAAATGACCTCCATGGAAGATGTAATTAAAACGTCTGAACAACCGAAGTACCGACAACAAAGATAATTAAATGGCACCTCAAAGACAAGAGATTCTAAACCTATTTTCGTCGACTGGTTTGTGTTTTCTTTGAGGAGAGATGTACATCTCCTATTAACATTTTATCATTCCTATTATTTATCTAATATCGTTTCGCTTGGTTTTCCGACCGTCAAGTTATAAAGAAACACTAAATTTATCCGTTTTTGTGTAAACTATGACAGAAACAGGACAAAGCGTATAGATTACTGGTGCTAATGTCCATTTCACCATCTCTCGTCAACAAATTGGAGAAATTCATATGTGTATTCACCTTGTCGATAGGCATTCATCTTCTTCATAACACATGAAACATAATGTAAAATCCGTCAAATTCTTTTACTAGTTGAACCATTTCTCTGTGAAGCTAAATATAGCATTTTTCTTCTTTACTCAATTATGCTGGACATTAGCTAATTGCGTGTTGATGTCTTGAGCGTGTACCAAGGGAAACTTTATTTAGAAGAAGCAGCGTTGTCGGAAGGATTAAGGAAAGACACGAATGCGGCTTGACGCTCAAATTTACAGACAGATGTGTCTAAAAAAAAGGCTGAAAGCCGCCTGTCAGTTAATAACAATAAATTAGTCTAACCTCATCAATCGGTAAAGCATCATCAATATTCTAATATATGTAATCAACTAGGATATTTCGATTTCTAGGTAAAATGGGTGCAAGTTTGCATCGTTATTAAATTATTTCACTTTGTCTTGACGGGACGGGGACAGGGAATATGTATATATATGCGAACTCAATTCAAAAGATAACAATACTGTATAATAATAAAACCTACTGACTGGAAAAGTACTTCCAGATAATAAAGTTTTGACCCCAAAGGTATTCTTGCCATCGTGTATTTACCGGTCTATTTGGCATGTCCTTGAACGGTTTGATCTAATTGTCCGTGGTTTTCACACCAGCGACGGTATATCTTGTCCCGAGTAAATCTAATAAATAACTGGTTTTGGTGAATCGTCTAACGGGGATCGCCTAGGATGCCTTTATGAACTGAAAATCTCAATTTGAAGAACAATTAAAATAAAAGAAAACTAAGTAGTCAATTGACTGTGCAAGTGGAAGAAGAACTGTCATCGGATATCACCATAGGAGCGGTTAGTCACACTGAAGAAAAAGTTTCAGCCCGAATCAACTAAAAAGGGTAACGCTAATTAGAAGACAGCGGTCTCAGTACTGTGATAGAATGTTCGAAAGACAATCAAATCTTCTCTGTCAACAGAATGAAGTTTGACGAGATATGGAAACCGGAAGGCAATAACCTGACCTGAAACCAAACGGACTCAACACAACTTCCATACTGGACTACTGCAATCCGTATTCAGTTATCGCTGTT